>WBMY01001343.1:478748-580989 GCA_013397315.1 Donacobius atricapilla
GTCCAATGCTTGATCCCTGCTTTGTTTTACGGAGAAAGTAGGACAAGTGAAAGTTGGAAATTTCATCTCATCTGAACTCTTGTCCAGACATTAGCGGATTTCTGTATTTATTGAAAGAGTCAGGTTTTGTGGAAGGCAGAAAGCGTAGCCAGGCTTTTGTAGAGCCTCATAATAAATGTTGAGTTGCAAAAGGTGGCAAGCTGGGACTTGAACTGTGTCCCCCAAGGCTACATAAAATGGTGTCTGGTGGTCCTGCTCCCCTTGTGAAATCTGATGCTGGTTTTAATGAACATACCCTCAGTATACTGGGAGCTAAAAGGGAGCCTTGGGACTCAATCTGTCTCTGCCTCTCTGCGTTGGCAGCCTTTATTTTTTTTCCTTCCTTCCCCACAGCAAAGGGAGTTATTTAGAACTTTTATTTGTTACACCATTACAGACACAGGGTGAGGGGTGGAGGGGAGTTGAGATATCAAGAGTCTGGCACCAAAGCAGATAAGAGGGCAGGCAGATATTCAGAATTTCCAGGCTGGTAGTAACTTCACTGCATGGTGCTCAGCAGTCTTCCATACAGAAGGATGAAATGATTAAATAGAAACTGTCACAGCCTCAGGACACATTTCAGGCACTAGATAGAAAAGGAGCAGGAGAAAGAAAGAAGAGATAAGAGTGAGGAGCGCACCCTGAGACAGCATGTTGTAGGCAAAGTTTAAAGCCATCTCCAGCAGCAGCTCAGACTGAAGGAAATGAAGTTGCCCCAGTCCTGCTACTTTGTCCAGTGCACTTTGTACCAGCCAGGGGCTGGGCAGAAGCTGCTGCTTTTTTTCCCTTTGTCAAAGCACTGCTTTTCCCAATGCCGGCACTCAGCTGTGCTTGTTACAGCAGGGACAGAGCCTCAGCAGCCCGGCTGAAAACTTCCTTGCAGACCCAAATTCTGATTCCTACCAAGTCTGCCTGCATGGATTCCTTTTGTGCAAGTTGCTTTCTGCCTGTGCATGTTTCCTAAAGTATCAAACAGAAATAATGAAACTAAGCTCCTTGGATTTAAACCTTCGCATTGCTTGTTTGTGTCTTGCTCTCTGCTTATCCCCACGGGATAGAGATTGCAAATATTATGGATATGAGATAAAAAGGGCCTACAGCCTTAAATCCTGCATGTATGGCTCTCTGCCTTGGAACAGATGATAACGGATCAATAATCTTATTATGAATCTGGATTCTCTCACAGCAGAAAATATTCAGGCAGGGAAGTGTGAATAGCTGAGTTTAGTCATCTGGCAATTCAATAAGTTATTTGGAAAATAAGATCAAGAATCAGCCCCTCTGAAATAGCAGGCAATCGTTCCCATTAACGTATATTAGCATTTTTCTGTTTAGAATAGAATTCCAAATGGGCTGAAAATGACTGCGCAGAGGTATGGAGATGGACTCTCATATGAGATATTGACAAACAGGCTCAAAGAGTTCCATGTTATTAGATTTTGCATATAGCAGTTGCTGCAGAAAGGGATGCACTGCATAAATAAAACACCATATTTTGCATTTAATTTTAAGGCACAAAATGGAATAAGTCACAGGGGGTGCATCAATACCTATGATACGTTTGAGTTATTATACTGATCAAAAATGTGTAGAGAATACCATTTCCAGAAAAGCTGGGGAGATCCCTTGCCTTCAGATGAGAAAGTGCCCTTCAGGCATTTCAGGAAGGATTTTCTTAAAGATCAAACAACAACAAAGAAAGTAATTTTCTCACTTTTGTGTTCAGTTTGGCAGAAAGTTTAACATATTAACATTCTCCTAGCCATTAAGTTATTAAGTTGTTATCACTCCTGTTACTTTTGTTATCGCACTGCAAGTACATATTGACTTGGAACTCATGCATAAAAAGCTGAGGTAAAAGTGATCTTAGAATTTAATACCTGTGTACTGGTGGCATTTTCATAAATGACTTTTCCCTGCTATAATTACCACTGAATAGATGCTATTTTTTTTCTTTCAAAGTCTGCAATGCTACATTTAGGATTTCACAGAATACATTTCAATTAATGAAAGCAAGAGCTTGTTCTCATCAATGGGTCATTTTGTGGTGTCATTTAGCTGCCTTTTAAACGATATTTTTACAAAAAAAATCCCCCGTGCGGACCACTTGCTGTCGCAGAAACAACAAAGATCCTTTTAGATCAGAAATCTCCTTAACCTCCCTTTTCCATAGAAATTCCAGTCACCTATTCTCCCCTTTTATCCCCCAGCCTGTGCAGAGCCTGCTGAAATGATCAGATTCCAGAGGGTTCCAGCTCGAGCCCCGGGAGCAGGAGCTGTGCCTGGCAGGGCTGGGGGGCTGTGGCTCCCCTGCCCCTCTGCCGGGCAGTTTTGGGGGGTCCCTGCAGTCCCGCTCAGAGCAGCTCTGAGCTGGTGGGCGCCCACACTTCCCTTCAGCCCTGCAGCCTCCCCTCCTCTCCAGCGCCAGGCTTGTGCCTCCTCAGGCCTGCACTGAATTCTCCCTGCCCAGCACCAAGGAAATGCAGGTTTCATATACACTGGCTTTGGAGTTTGCTCTGACAAAGATCCATTTATCTGAGAATTATTGTGGTGCCAAGAGATGTGGCAGTTGCCATAGCAACAATTACATATTGTGTTGAATACCAGAGTAAATGCTATAAAGAACAGGAGCCACTGGTGGTTTTCATTAATTTAATGTTCCTTTTTTGGCCAAAGTGTGACTCGTAAGTTTATTCACTGTGTGTGTAAGTGCTTAGATCAAATGTGTGGGCTCGCTTTCCTCCTCTTTCCCTCAGTGTGCAACTTCAGCATGTAAATGAGAAGTACTTGGTTATTTAAGGAGAGAAAAATGGTCTTATAGACTAGAAACATGAATAATTGCCTGTGAAACAAGAAGGTGTTAACTTCCGTGAGCGTTCAGTGCCTTTCTCTGTGAGTAATCTACATTCAGATTCTATGCGAGCTAGGGATGTATTTATCCAGGAAAAGGGACTTTGTGCTCTTCAGCAGCAAGCAGGGCTGAGAACTGCATGTGTTTAGCAGTGATTCAATGGTGAAATTAGATTATTTTTGAGACAAACACAGACCTTGTTAACGATTTCAAATTATTTGTAGACTGATGTGAAATGACGGGCAAAATTCTTTGTAATGAATGCATTTTATTAAAAACCAGTTACACAGAGAATTCCTTTCAGCCCCGAGCTGCATTTAGGCTGCACAGTTGGTTCTCCCTCTGCCACAGGTACCATTTCACTATGGCTGGATGTGCTTCTGGTGGAAACTTCATTTTTTTGTGGAAACTCGGATCCAGATGCAGTTCTGGAATGCACCGATTTTACTCCATTTTCTTTTAAAGCACACTTATCCTCCACCCATAAGACCTCACGGCAAAGCTTCCATAAACCTCAATGACAGCAGTTACTCAAGGATTGTTAAAGTCTTGTATTTGAATTATTTTGAATTATTAAAATTCATTCTGGTACATACTGCCAAGAAAATACCTATTTACTTCTTGCGACTGAAACATTTTGTGAGAGTTTGAATGGTGGATTAGTTATCTGAAGATACTTTGAATTTAATTAGCTTCTCTTTATGATCTACTACATTAACTGTCCTTTATCCACAAAAAGAAAGAACCCACTAAATGTTGTGGATGAGTGATAAACCCTCATGCATTGGCATATAATTATTTTTTCAAGTATTTATTGTTCTGAGTCCACCTGGAAGTTTTCTGGAATAGACAGAACTATGCCAATCCTATGCCTTAATCTTCAGAGATTGATGGAGTTCTGTGGAAACTTGCGCCAGAGGTGTGGGGAACATTTAAAGAAACCCTTTGTGGAAGGTTTAAATTTAAAATTCATGTGGTAAATGAGGATATAAGTAAGAAAGCAAGAAGCTAAGCATGATTTAGTAGAACATTAGGCGAGATCATAAAGGATAAGTAGATGTCTCTTAGGATATGTAATGTCTTTCATTTGTAAAGTGGCTTTCATCCTGTAAGATCCTCGAAGTGCAACTATTAAGTACGTGGGGACAGAATGTGTGTGTGCCTGTCTTAATACAAACATCTCTAAAAAGAGGCATTTGCATAGATATCTTTATTTTTGATACTTATTTCGTAATACTTTTTCACATCAGGATAAGAACAGAGTCTTCTTAAACAAGGGATTAGGGAAAAGCAGCTGCAATTTCGATATGATATTAGAACTGCCACGACAGCCTTAATGTCCTCAAATCAGTCATGAAAAAGACATTACAGAAACCAGAAGAAGATGTGAGACTTAGGGTAGAGAAGAAAAATTGCCCATTTATTCCATGGCTGTTCTTTGATGTGGCACCAGGAATGATGCAGTCAGTGTACCCCAGATCCACCCAAGAACTCAGATTTATTAAGGAACAGAGAAAATACCAAGAGGAAATCAAAATAAGTTGTGCCCAAAATTAAGCTCAAGGTTGGTGGTTTTTTGGGGGGTTTTTTTTTGTGTCAGAGACACAAAATATTGCTGGTATTTTTCCTCAATCAGCTTCTCCCTCAGCTTCCAGAAGCAGCATGGATTTGAGAGAGCCAAGATAGGAGAAATTATTCACATGAAAAGTTGATTCCCTGAGTAAGAGTTTAGTAATTTCTCTCCCCTGGACACATCGATAACGATCCCTAATGATTGCCCCAACGTTTCCATGCTGATTTTCACAATCCCGAAGGAACATTTATTATGGTTATTACAGTAACACCTATCTCAGCACACACCTTAAACGTTTAATGGAGCATCACACGATAAAAATCTTCATTTGTCCTCCTCCAAGAATTGATTCTGCCATTGCAAGGACAGGTAGCTCCTTTTGGACCTAAAATTCTTTATTTGTTGATCATTACAATTTTGATGCTTTTATGATTTTTTCTTTGCATCTTATTTTTCAGATTTTTTTTAAGTACCTAGAATAACTTGGTCACTTGAAGAATAACAGAGTTAAAGCTTAGAGCAATTTGTTGTCTTCATAATAAACAACTCTGCTAATGCTTGCAGTCATCTTGGAGTTATTAATCATCCATCCCCTCACTTATTTCACCACCAAATCAAACTGAATAACCTTTGCATTAAGCAGTTGATCCATCTGAGAAAAAAAAAAAAAAAAGTAGTTTTACTGCTTGTTTTATACAGTTTCTCTCTGAGAGGGCACCTGAGGTTGTGATTACACAGGAGGAAAGTGCAAATGCTTAACTCCATTTAAAGCCTCTCTTATGGTACCAATAGTACTGCAGAGCTGGCGAGTATTTGATGTGGCCAGGTAATGTCAAGGCAGTGTGGGTGCACTGGTTTGGTTTGGTTTGGTTTGACTCAAAAAGGGTCAAACGTGTGACATGAGCTGTGTATTTGTAAATGGAAGCTTGGAGTCTTGTTTTCATGTGCGTGTGGATTTCAGATCAGCCATATCTTCTATGAACATAAATGTATAAATGACCAGATTTTATGGAGCTTTAAGGACTCTGCTAATAAGGAACATCACAGACTTCAGCATTTTCACTCTCTCCTGACGGACAAAATCTTTTCAGAACTACTATAACAAGTGTGCAAAATATATCTATCAGATGAAAATTTACAGTTTGCAGACTCATTGATGATAATCTATGAGCTAATAAAAAACATAAAAATCCAGCTTATCTTTCTTTAATTTTTCTAGAATCCACCTGATGCTCCGTCTTAAATTACTGAATGTTTGCTGGGCTTTTATTACAGTACTGAACACTGTTGCACTGTACAAAGATTTATCCTCTAATCACCAGGGAGAAGGTGATAGTATAAGTTTTTTTTTAAATCTGGAAGACCAAACCAAACTTTCATTCTCAGATATTAGCACAGAAATTTTTTGTCCAGGGATTTCAAGGGTGTGATCCCATGAAGAACTGGGAGATGATGAAGGTTTTATACCTGCACTGATAGCAGGGTGTGTTGATATTACCTGAATTTTTGTCCAACCCAAAAAAAGAATATTAGCAAGAAATCAGTTTGTGTTTGCACTACTAATGCAGTTTAAAAAGCTGTCTCAAAGTGCAGAGGGTTCCCTTCAAGGCCAGCAGCGTGGTGATAAGGCAGATGTCACCTCTCTCGAACAGAGACCTCAAGTGCTCTCCAGAGCCAGATCTTTTGATTTGGATTTTGCTTGTCTCATGCACAAAGCAAATCTGAAAAATACAAAATTCCTGATTGGCTGACAAATACTATGCATTGCAGTTTCTTCTCTGCACAGAGAGAATATTCTCATACCTCTGACTTTTTCCTTTTCCCTGAAGATGAAATAAAAAGTCAGCTACTTCTGCTTGCTAAGAGACTCATGACTGCTGAAAGACTGTGCTGGTGACAAAACCCCTGGTGGGAGGGCCCAAGTTACTCAGGAATGTGCTCCAGCCTGGCAACATCTGCAACAAGAACATCCACACTAAATCTGTTCTCATTGCTCTTCTTGCTGCAAACTCATGCTGTAGACTAAGATGATTATTACATTAATATTCTGCGTTTGCTCTGGCATGCATCAATCCTGCCAGTCCTTTGCATCTAGAAACAAAAAAACAAAACAAAACAAAAAAAAAGGATTGAAGTTTTGGTTTAGGAGATGGGGGTTTCATTATTTGTTTTGGTACTACCTCAGTCAACAGTCATGGACTAATTCAGTTCTGTCATTGATTATTTCAAAGCCTGAACCCTCAAACTGAGAGGTTCATTGGAACTGGTCTTGTGTATTTTATCGCCAGCTATGTCTGTGGAAACATTACTGACATATCAGAGTGGAATATCTTGCAGGAGAGACTTTAACACTCATTCTGTTCAGTGCTAACAATACAGTTCTGTATTGAGAAACATAACAGAGATATAGGAATGTGCATATGTATAGGTTGGGACAAAAAACGGGAACAATGTTTGACAATTTTTCAACACAGTCATGTTCCTGCATGACTTAAACCTTAAAATCGATACAGTTGGTCGCTCTGTCCACTCTGTTTCAATAACTACTGAGATTTGGTAATTAAAATTTTTTATTTGTTTGTCCCCCTTTCGGTTTTCAGTGGTGGTGAATTGTTTCAGCAACAGGTCAAGGGCAAAACTGGCGGCTCTTTTGTGGATAGTTCTCACTCTGTGTCCTTGTCCCCCATGTGAATGTGCAGGACCTTTCTGACTTTATCTGCAGACAGCATCACTTTCTCTGTACTGCGTTGTCCTTACATGGTTCTCTCTCTTTCGCTCCAATCCCTACAAGTTTTGGTCATTAAAGCCAGAACTGACCCTCAAAACTGACCCTCAAATCAGGAACTCAGGCAGAGGTAGGGGGAGGCGGGACGTTAAAACTTAATTTTAAAGATTAAAAATCAAAGCTAGGGGAGATCTGGCTCTGAATTTGGCTCACATCTATAACACTCAAACTCATCACTGACAAAGCTACATGAGTGTGTGAGCAAGGCTGGGAGCTCTAAGTTGCCCGGTTGATTTTAGGCCTGATTATTCACAAAACCATGTAATTAATCTGTCATAGGAAAACACAGCAAACAGTGCATCAAATGCAATCCCCATTAAGTCAACAGGAGTCATTCCACCGACTTTAATGAGCTTTGAATCCACTCACAAATCTGTTGTGAGGAGTGTCCAAATCAAAATTTATCTGGGGATGACCTTGATGTTAATTGTTAGTGCTTCCATGTTGTTTAATTGCCAGGAAAGCTGAATGCATTAGTGGGACTATCATATGGCACGGTCCTTTCTATTGGATACTATTAGCATCAAGTTGATATATGTAATATTAATTGTGCATAATGTTAGTGGGTAGTCACAGTCTGCCAGTTATATTTTGTGTCTGTGAGACGGGAAAAAAAACCTCTTCAGTTATTTTTAATGTTGCTTCTGCCTTCAGCTGAATCCCTGCAAAATTAATGTTTTTTTGATCAAGCAGCTCTTCAGAGGATCTCAGAAGTTTCACATTGATTCAGTGGCTTTTAATCCCAGATTTTGTGTAGTGACTGTAATTACTTTAAAATTATATCTCAAATTTGTAAATAACATAAAGGAGATTCTGCTCAGTCCTATGATGTTTATTAAATTTAACATCTGCCAGAAAAGTTCAATCATCTGTATCCCAAATGGAAATGTTTCCTTCTTTAACATGTCATATTTAATTCAATTAGAGGAAAAACATGGGGAATATGTTAGAAGTACAAATATATCCCAGAAGTACTGACTGGGATCGTCAGTCCTTTAATTTTTGTCTTCTAAACAGAAAAGTAGATGGTTTACTTGAGGGGCATAATTACTATAGCTTCTAGTGGTATAAAAATATGGGGGAGCTATAGTTGGAGGACTAGGGGGGAAAAAAATCATTGGCTTTTTTTAATGGCTTTCAAAATTCCATGTCAGTGCTGGCAATTATTGTGTCTTTTTGTTGGCATTCAATGCATTAGGCTGCACTTAGGATAATTTTATTAATGGAAAATATGTTTCCGAACAATTGCGAATTAGATAAGTGGCCTGATTAAAACTAATTTTTTAAAACTATAAAATGAGAAAATAATGTGAATTAACCTCTAGTTTAGACAGTGGCAAGAGAAGACTCTCGTTTCCAGTGAGGGTGTGTGCCCAGGAGAACAAAGGGACAGCAAAACCCTCCTGCACTGGCATTTCTCCCTCATTTCGCTGCAGTGTTGAAACCCTGAGAAAGACTGGGGGCTTTAGGAAATACATGCAGGAAGGAGCTTCCAGAAGAAAACCCGAGTTGGGCAAAAGGAAAAAAGCGTTACCAGTGACAATGTTCACTTTGACGCCTCTCTGTGTGGGATCCCTGCAGAAAATGGAGTTTGTCCCTAAGCACAATGTCTGTGCGCAGGGTGATGGGGATTTTTACCTTCGCTGCTGGGGATCCAGCAGCTCAGAGGCTGAGGCTGCTCCCCTGCACGGTTTAACCTCATTCCATCTGCTTGGAGGGTGCCAGGTGAGCTCGGCTCCAGGAGCTCCTGCAGGGGCTCCCTGGGGGCTGAACGTGCCCTGCAGCTCTCAGGTGCAGCTGCCTGGCTGGGCTTCTCCCTAGGAAGGGGATGAGGAATTCAACTCTTATCAGGATATCCAGGAGATCTTTGCCTTTACCTTGCGCTCATCTCCAATAAATTTCCTCTGATCTTTGGCACCCCGTTAGCGCCATTATTATCGAGGCCAAGGAGACTAATTTGTAATCTTCTGATAACGGATTCATGTGTGTGAAGTGTATTTTTCAAAAATATCAGTGGAACTGTAATGGAATGCTGTGTTCTGTGGGACTCATTTGAGCAGATGTCTCTCTCTCTAGATAAATGTGAATGTGCTACATGGATTTTGTCTCAACTAATAAGCATGAATTACACATTCTTAAATGCTTCTTCCATTTATCAAACTTTATGTTGTTTAAAAAAAATCTGAAAACCAACAAACAAAAACTTTAGAAGATTTTCTTTAACTTTCCCCATGCTGTAACTTTTACCATGGGATGAAAAGTACCTTAATTCACTGTAATAATTTTCTTATACAAATGACACACTAACTATGTTTTTCCACCAGAAATTTTCATTTTGATTCTTAATATTTCATATCTGACGCCGCGCTAAATGAGAACATGGCTTAACAGTTGATATTGATTTGCACGTCATTTTTTCATTTCACTTTCCTATTCAGAAGGAATCAGTGCTGACAAGTTAATGAACTCCAGCTACAAATGCAGAGATAAGCCACAGGATAGGTTTAGTACCTGCCTTGTTCTAATTACGAAAGGTTTTCTTTAGGTGGTGGTTTCATGTTCACTACAGGGAAACTAGAATAAAGTGTCTGTCAACAAAGCAGACACCTGGAAAAGTGACATAATAGAGGGCTATTTCTAGAACCATTAAGCAAGTCTACATCAATTTATCCCAGCATTTTTAAGTCTTTAATATTTACAGGTGGAACACAATTAAAATGAAACTACACTGAGTCCTAGGGCTCTATGTTGGATACAGATTCATAAAACTATGTTGCCTTATATCACCTATTTTTAAATTAACTTTTTGTATAAATTAATAGCTTTGGACAGTGGCAGTAGAGATCAGGACTGTAGAACCAGCTCTCAGAACATTTTTTTCCCTGAATTTCTTTGTACACCTTTTGCCCCTGATGTACTTTCAATTAATGTACCTGGTATCTAAGAAATTATTCTAAGTTCTGTTTTGGTGTTGTTTTACATGGCTAAATTGGTGGATGTGATTGAATTGGTATTTTGGCTAGTATGTCCCGCTGCTGGGAGATATGAGCTGGTCAAATCTCGCTCAGAAATAAAATCCTGTTTTGTAGGATTTTTTTAAGGGTAGATTTCTTTTGTCCATACAACTTGAAGCTGCTTCCAGAAGTACTGTGAACTGTAAAATTGAGTTTTACATTGAAACCAACCTGTAGTGTTGGAACAACTCTGAAGTACCTTTGGTGCTTTGGAGGAAGAACGGACTGTGGTGGGTGTAAATTTGCTAGAAGGTAATTCTCCACCGCCTGGGAATTTTCCATCAGACACTTCCCGCGCTGCCAGCAGTGATAGAGATAATTAATCTGACCAGGGAACTTGGCCACTGCGGTCACTTGTGGACTTTTGGAATTAAAGACTCTCTAAGTGTTTGCAGGGCTAACAAGCCATGCAGAGATGGAGCGATGGAGGAGAGAGAAGCCCTGGATGCTCCCTGGCTCGGGCAGCAAGGCCTGTGGTGACCGTAAAAGGCAGGGAACAGGCTGTTCCTCGCTTCCCACCACTGGCAGGGTGGGGAAGGCCGTGGCACTGTGCCCTGGGTTGCAGCTGCACGCCGTGCCCGGCGCTGCTCTGGCAATGGGAACAAACTGCTGTCTCTGGGGAGTGCGCGGCCGGTGTCCGGCCAGCCAGAGCAGCGGCATAAACACAACTTTAAACTCTGCTTACAGAGCCGTGCCCGCACGGTTTGAGACAGCAGCTTGGCCTCGCTGTCGGTCACGAAATATCCTGAATTGGAAGGGACCCGCTGGGATCGTCAGCCCAGCTCCTGGCCCTACACAGGACACCCCCAAATTCCCCCCGTGCCTGGGAGCGTTGTCCAACACTTCTCCAACTCTGAACGGGATGGTGATGGGCAAAGACAAGGAGCAGTGGTTTCCTGGCTTCAGAGGGCTCTGATTTTGCAGGAGGAGGGAAATAGATGCATCTCATTGTTAGACACGCATGCAAACACACACACTTACTTTGGTGGGAAGGCATGAACTGTTTATTGCTAAATCTGACTCCACTTTTAGAGTGTTTGTACAAAGGCCAGGGACTGGGGGAGAACGTTCACCCTCTCCCCATCCCATTGGTCAGGACAACTGTCCATCAGCTGTCCATAGCTCTAAAACAAAGAATGTAAACTTTCTTTTATTTAATGAAAACATTGCTTCTGTTTATAACACCCGTGTGTGAGAAACTACCTGAGAACTATGAACTGTGAGACACACAGAAGGCTGAAAAATCAGGGCGACAGATGTGCAGCAGAAAAAGCACCTTTTCCTCTCTTCTACCCCAAGCAGAACTCAAACCACATCTAAGGAGACTCAGCAGCAATAACGTCATTTATTAAAGACGAGAGGATGAGAGGCTGAAATGGGTATGTTTCAGATCTTTCCTCAAAATTATTATTCAGCTCTTGCATGGGGATAAGTCTGATGAAGGATTGATTTCTTTGGCATTTTAGTATCATTCATGTTTTCCTAACAGGAGAGAAATGTGAAATAACAAAAAGATTGTTCTTTATTCCAAGATTAAAGTTTCAAAAGCTTAAGATCTGAACTTTACTTAAATCTTTTGAAGAGGTTTGAAAACTATTATGCAATCATATCTTTCATTTCAGCTGCGGTTTGAAACAATACTGTCAACACAGCATAAATATATTGGTTTTATCTTGTTTCTATCTGTATTACAAGGGTAAATACCTCACAGGACTTCCAACTTAAATTTGCAGGCTCAAGAATTTTGTAATTATTTGGGATGAGCTTCAGACAAGCCTATGAAATCCTAGGTATTTGTTTGGTGCAAATGCAGATTTCCTCTTTGAAGTGTAGCCATGCCTGACACAAGCAGAGGTCACTTAACGTCTTTGTTGTTTCTAAAGGTAATGAGAGTTTTAATGTATTGTATTTTAAAAGAAAGTTTAAATATCTCCTCAAGGAAGTGGAGACGGACACAGAGCTGTCAGAATTAGAAATGAGTGACAGGAAAAAATTTTGTTTGCATATATTTTCTAGGAGAGAAATTGGGAAGAGAGGTAAGGGACAGAGCAGAAGAGAAGTGTAGGATCATAATGAGATAAAAGTTGTGACAGACAGAATGTGTCATGAAGAGCCCTAAAATTAAAAATAAAAGAAGGAGGGAGGAGAGGAGGGCAGAAGCAGATGGATGGAAAATCAGACCTCAGGGGAAAAAAAAAAGAAAATACTGTATAAAAAGAATACTGTATCTATTCTTACAGGTTACCTCAAATTGTTCATGCCCCCTCCCTCTGTTTTATTTTCCCTTTGCAGCCTGTAGCGTGAGTCTCATAAAACTTCACTAAGATTATAATGCAATACCTTGGCATCAATCTCTCTTGTTTATGTGTCCATTAGTTCAAAGCCACAGACAGGCAATTTATTGGGTATGAAAAATGTCACCTATGGCACCCTCATTTGCATCTGAAAATTGATTTTTGTCACACTGGGATTTTAGGACAACCTTTTTTGGCAGCCAACATTGCCACAAAGCATAATAAAAATAATTATGTGACCACAAAAGCAGGTGAGGTTCACTGTGAGTTTTAAGTCTCCAGGGAATTGCAGTTGGCAAGGCATTATTGATGAGCTTGTGATCCTTCTTGGTGATTAAATATTGACACCTAAACTTAAAACATTACTTGAGATTGCCAGCAAAGTGGATAACAACATAATGGGTCTTGATAATGTTTACTCAAACATTCCAGCATGATAGCAGAATATTAGTGATGTCACTTGAACAACTGAACTATTAATTAAGATTTTTTAAATTTGGTAATTACTGAGCTCTGGAATGTTTTTTAAGGAAGTAATTATTAAACACCTTTTGAGGCTCAGTTAAAATATGTCACCAGCTTAGCAATTTTGCATCGTTAAGTCAATTCATTAATTCATTTTCTACTTTCTGATGTGTTTGGCTCTTGGAGTTTGCCAAGCTTTTGTCTCTCACTGATGTGATGGTTAAGGTACATGGGAAGGTGTCATTTTCCATTGTGATACTGAAAAATCCTATTAATTATCAGTGTTAAGTTGTTCAAACACTTACATTAGTTCTTTTGACAAAACAGTTCCCCAGGGTGAGATATATTTATATAACAAATTCCTCTAAAGCTGAATCAACCATAAATGGATTATGCAAACTTGTTTCCCTTCTTGTAGATAAATTGTTTTACAGCAGTGTTCATTATGAGTAAGTCCTTTGCCCACTGTAGCACTTAATCAGCACAGAATAATCTACAGCTTCAGTTTCAGTGGTAAAAAGGCACCATTCTTTAATATGAATCCAGCTTTTAATCTTAGCCAAGGATGCTGGTTCTTTTATTTTTATTTTTTTATGCCTGATTTAAAGCACAGGCAAAGGGTGGTGATTTATAAGCTCATACTCCTTAAAGCAAGTTTCTGTATGCAGTTATGAAGGGAACAACATGCTGTTGAAAATGGATGAGCATGATCCGACTGAGATGTGCCTCAGAGAAAGGATGGAGACAAAAAAGTGATTCTTTGGCATTTAAGAGATGTGTGACTTGTTATACAAACATAGCACACAGTGGAGAAATTTAGGATGATTGCAGCACTTGGTTTTTGTTAAAATACAAATCGATGCCTTTGTTTTCTAAACAAGTTTATATTTAGTGTTTGAACAGTTCATTAATAACCCCTTGGCATCTGACTGCCCTCTGAGAGGGGCCCAGGGTGTGACGCCGCTCCTGGCTGGCTCCCGTGCTGGGATTTATGAGACAGAGCATTAAAGAGTAACCCAGGACTGCACACCCATATTTCACACACACTCAGGGCAGTCTCTGCCAGCAGAAGGATTTGACCTTAATCATGGGTTACTCATAGTCCACTCAAAACTAAACCCCTGCTTTAAATCACGGGTGGCACAAATATTTTGCTCTGAAGTCAGGCTGCAGCTGCCAGGCACTTGCTGTCGTTTGGGACCCACTGGCATTTGTTCCTAGCAAAGGTGCCTGCCTGAAAAGTACCAGGAAAGTTAGTCAGGGACTTTACCTAACTAGCAGTGGGATAGGCTTCTGTCAGCTACTGCAAGTGTCACTAAAAGTCAGACCCAACACTTCTATATTTGCTTGTGGTGCCAGAATTCAGAAAAAAACCTCAGAGATATTTTCTTCTTTGCAAATGATTTTTACTGCCCTTGCACTCTGGGTTTAAATTTTTATTGGGGGGAAAAAACACCCTGTTATTTTTGAACTTTTTTCTTTGCTGTTTCAGCACTATTTCCTCCTTCAGGGTTTGTTAGGGTCAGTCTTCTGGGCTCTGGCTATATTTTGAATGTGGGATTTAAAGTTGGTAGAAGTAGCCTGGATCACAGTCCGGGTGTGCTCAGTAACATTGTTTGACCATATTTGGTTCTCTTCAACTGAAAGGACCAGTGTCTGCTGGTAAAATTCTATATTTAGTTTCGAACCAATGATTTCACTTTTGTAAATTGTTGCATCCAATAGAGAGGAAAAATCATCACTATCCGTGCAGAAACACTTAGGCATGATAGAGTGGTTCTTTTACAAAGTTAAAAGCGAAAATGTGTGAGTTTCCAATTCCCTCATACTGATAGAATCAGCTGAAAAATGGTTCTGTTGTATTTTATATAATGCACACTGAAATACCAATGAATACTTTTTTCAACCTTTTTGAATGATACTAGGCTGTTACCATCAACATGAACACTTGCTCTATTGCTTCTATTTCTTTGCTTGCTCAAAACTCTAAAATAAGAAAAATAATAGTTTACTTGAGCTCCCATGGATTTTCTGACCTAGCCACCTATGTTTTAATCTGGAAAAGTACTATTCCCTGAAAAGTACTAATCAACAGCAGTATTTCCATTGCATGGGTCCATTCTCCACAGCATGACTATTCCAAACCTCATTCCATCTTTTTAAATTTTTTTTTTTTTGGTTTTGTATTTTATGCCATTATTCATCCAAGTGGCACAGGCATCACTTCCCGTCAAGTCATTCAGACCACAGAGATAACCTTTTTGTTTTCATCTGTGCTCTAAATGTAATAAATCAAATCCCTGCCAAAAGCAAGTTCTGAATTTTATATCATGAAATTTGCATTTCATGCTCTGTTGCTTATTCAGAGAAGCCATCCAATCTGAAAAGACAAATAATGCCACATGACTTGTGTAACTAATACAGACAAATGTTTCCAAGCAACTGCTTGAGCAATCTGAAGATCAAAAATTACTCATCTGAAAAACTTGCGTATAATGGTAGATAATGTATTTGTTCACAGATTTCAGGGTCTGCTAATGGACAGTTTGTAAACTGAAACGGGACCAAGAATGTATCAAATTAGGAATGCTGCGATTTATTGGCTTGTCTCTATTAGATAGCTCCAGCAAAATAGAGCTATTTCAGTCTAAGGAAGTCACACTGTGCTTCACTGCTCTGTGCAAGGATCAGGCAAGAGCAGCCTCAAGCACAGTGCTGAAGGTTTGATTCTGGAGCTGGGATACCAAAGGGAACGGTGCGGAGAAAGTTGAATAGTACGGAGTTGAATTCATTTTCTTAGGCTCCTTGGAAATTCCGCGCTCTATGGCTCAGCATGCTGTGCCTGTTCTGACACACACAGAGGTCTTTGGTCACCTTTGGAGGCAGGACCTTTGTACTCGGCATGAATCTGCAGAATCCATCTCACAAATTCATAAAGACATTTAAATACAGTCCACTCGAGGCTCTTCCTGGGCTGGCTGCATGGTGGATAATTATGAGGGGTAGAGAAATACTGCTGCTTTACCTCAGGCTGTGAGAGCCCAGGATTTCAGTTCTAGAATTGTCCTGTTTAAATTCCAGTATGTCAGTAGAGGCAGCAGACATCACAGGTCTGGCTTTAATGACTTTGGGAGCAAGAAAATGCATATAGATAAAAATAGAACTTATCTGACAGAACGGAACAATTATGAAATATGAGCAAAAAGGTAAAGGGGAAATAAAGGGGCGTATGATCTCTTTTGGTCAGAGAGGCTTTTGAATACATTTGAATGTATCATTTCTTCCCCAGCAACACACTGGATTAGAAATCGAGACCTGAGCAGGGTTTTCAGATCTGTTGAATACTAAAATAACAGCATTCCCTGGAAGGTCTGTGGGAGCAATTGTTAGAACAATACAGAACCTGTTTCTCTCCTGCCCCCTGTGGGTGCTGTGGCTGCTGGGCTGCCTGTCCCTGCTCACTCACTGCGCAGGAGTTAACAGGGAGCACCAGAGTGCTCCAGCCCTGCTCTGGCAGCTTTGAGAGCATCATCTCCTTCTAACAGCCTTGGCTTCTGCCTCCTGCTGCTCAGAAACACAGAGTGGGAAGCCCGTGGCCAGAGCCACAAAAACAAGTAGTTCTGGAGTTGCCAGGCAAATGACACGCAGGGAGTAAGTCTGGATCTGTCTTCTCTTGGCCAGGAAACTCTAATAAAACCTGTTTACTCGGTGTTTGTGTGGGTGGGGACTGTTCTCATACCACTGAGGTGCTCAATTAAAGGTCAGCAGGTGTGAACTGAGGAATATAAATATTTCTGTGCTCCTCTGGCTGCAGGTTGTTAGGGCAAGATGCTCAGATTCAACCATTTGAATTGGAATAATTTACAGTTGGGAACTCTCATGTCACATTTCATGTATTGTAAAGTGTACTTGGCTTTAGTTTCAGCAGTTACAATCCAGAAAAAACATCTTCAAACCATTGTAAACTATGACTCCTGCCATTTTAGGCTCTTCTCCCTGAAGTATGTGGCAATTAATATTGTTAGCAGCTTGATGTTACAGCTCATGAATCATTGATCTGTTCCAGTACGGCAATTAATTTGCCTCTGATTCCTGACAGGTACACTCTTTGAATTTCCTGAAGCAGACTTAATTGCCAGTATGTGATTAAGGAGAAATGTGAGAATCCACAAAGATGTCCGAGCCTGTGTCTGGGTCTCCAGCTTGCATGTTTCACTTTTCTTTTGGGAATCTTCTGCAAAAAAAAAAAGCTGTGTTTTGATTTCCCATCCCGAAACAGATACAGAAAACCAAAATAATGTTGCTATTTCTAGCCAGCATATTTTATAAATTCTGCAGAAATTAAATCCAGAAATCAGATTTGAATGAATGACTGGGGGTTTTTAATGTGTCTTGGAATTAATACTTTTTAAAACTTGGTTTATTGCATGTGAAGTTTTAGACACCTTTCATCTAATTCGGAACTTCAGCTGGGTGCTCTCTTCTTTGGTAATACTGTGTGAGTCTTTGAGACTGTCCAGACTAATGAAAGGTTTAGAACTGAGGCATTGTCCTGTGAATTTAATTGGGTCACTGTGGTGGGAACAAATAACACAGGGCATGTTTAGGTCTTGTGTTCTCACCTTTGAAAAATGCAGCCAAAGTGCAGCACGAGGCTCAGCAGCACTCGAGTGATAATGAAAAGCTGTCCACAAGGCACTACAGCACTGTCTCTTTATTGTGCCACACAACAGAGTTAAGCTGCTGCTGTCGGGCAGTTACTGCCTGTTCATTTGTGTTGAAGAGTAAAACTACAGCCCAAATTGTGAAGTGGATGAATACACTGTGATTTCAGCTTTTTGGGCTCAGTTAATGTCCTTTAATTAATTTGTCCAGAGTGTGAAGTGGATTAATGCACTAACATATCTTCTTTCAACCAAGTTTGAAATCCAGCCTGGTGACGGAGGAGCTTTGCTGTAGCCTGGATCTAAGTGGACATTTTGTCTTCATCACAGACCACGGCTTCATTTGTCAGCCTGGCAGCTCCTGGATGGGAAAGCTCAGGAATGCAGCTCTGCAGAGCACCCTGCATGCATAGTCAGGCCTAATGGACTACACCCAGACTTTTTGCTGTGATCTAAACATAATGCAGCCCTGCCCTGCAGTCTTGGGCAAAATTGTTTTTTCCTAGGAGTTGGTAGAGCAGGAAAGGAGGGAGGAATGCAGGCACGTGACTGCAATATTATACATGCAAGGGAGTACCAGTCCTAATGGAAATTATTGAAAGTCTCTCCCAGTTAAACTCACCTTGATTGCTCCAACTAGAAACAGAATTCTCGCACTCTTTGTAAATGTGGTCCTTTTTTTTTTTTTTTTTTTTTTTCAGCATAAGATAAATGGAAATTTATCCATAACTGGATCTCCTCTAGGTGATTATTGCTGAGCAAAGAGCAGGATTCATCTAGAGGTGCCCAGCTGATGTACCTGCACGGGTCAAGTGGCCAAAATGTGCAGGAGGAGAAATGTGGCTTCTGTGTCCATTGAGCCAGGGGTCTGGGACCGCAGCTGCTCCATCCCTGAACTGCACACATGGCTTTAACATCCATGGGTTTTGCTGTAGGCTGTCGTGGAATTGCTTTTGTGCAGCGCTGTTATAATGCAGTGAATTCCATGGCACTTGAGCCCAGAATAAAGGTATATAAAATGTGTTCGTTTTCTGCACACACAGCTGGCTGCCCTGCAGCCAGTTTTCCGAGGTAAAACATCTTCCGCTATGAATAATATTTATTTTACATAAGAAATAAACTTACTTTATTAGAAATTGTCCTTATATCCCAGGAGGGAAATGTGGAACTGGTTGTTCATGCTTGCTTGTGTTATTCTAATTTGGAGTTGTCATTTGTGTGCTACTGATCTGCAGATTTTGTGACTTCACATAGGTTATTGCCCCACCAAAAATTCTTTTTTAACTCATTTATCATGCCCTAGAACTCAGATTTGTGTCCTGTGTGTTCTTTGTCCTTTTTGAGTGTTAAAAGGACTCTTGAATTTTGAATTCCTCCAATATAAGCAGGCAAATGAGTCCACTCAGTGGAATATTGAGAGCAGGAATATTAAGAGTAAGAAGTTAAGGCCTTGTGTCCCTGGTGTTTAATGTATTTTCCATGTGGCTTTGGTTAAGTTTCAAAATAACCAGATTTTTGAAAGATTTTCATTGCATCAGATCTTCACTGTGTTTCTATTTTCAGTAGCAGTTTGATATCTCACTCAAAAGCAGATGATTTCATTAAATGAAAGAAAAACTGCCTATTTTTAATGTAAATTTTTATTACAGGACATTTTTCTTAAGGCTTTAATGCCTAGGCAATGGCATCAAAAAATGCTTTCCTTATTTCAGTTACATTTATTTGAGTTGCTGAAGGTTTTGGGACATCTTTAGGAATTTTTCATTTCTCCTGGTGTGCTGTCAAAGCAGTCTGGTTTTGTTTGCTTTGCTGCAAGTGTAAACACAGCAGGGATGGAGAAAAGGGTATTTTTACCCATGATAAATGATGGGTTGCTAATATATCCTGGTCAAAACAGAGGCAAAAGGTCAGCCTTTGTCTTTCTCCTCAAGCCTGTATTTCAGTTGTGTTTGACAGATGAGGCAGTCAGAGCATATTTGGTTGTTTGTGGATAAGGGACACCTCATTATATTTAATGAGCAGTGTTGAACTCATATGAGATTTCCAGTAAGAGGGGGTGATTCACACATGCTTCAAAATGAGAACAACATTCTCTAAATGACGACAAAAAAATCTGAAACGTTAATGTAAATGAAGAGTGGATTATTCTCAGTACAGGTAACTCCCATGGCTAAAGCAAAGTTAATGGTACTTCGTTTGTTTTCACAGAAAAACTTTTTCCTGTCACAGAGTAAGGCATGTGTGCAGATAAATGAAACTTATATTCCAATGGAAACAGGGCTTTTCCATCGCAAAAGATTCTGCACAAGTTCAGGGCAACAACTGAATGAATTATTTCACAAAGTAAAAACTCAGATGTGTCTCCGTTGCCCTGATTTTCAGCCTTCTCGTGTCTCTCACGGGTTTCATAGTTTTCAGTTTCTCTCATGCAATGTTTTTTCTAGATGCAATGTTTTTGTTAGTTCAAGGTAGTTTACACTCCTGTTCTTAGAGCTACGGACAGCTGATGGACAGTTGTCTTGACCAACGGGATGGGGAGAGGTGCCAACCTTCTCCCCCAGTCCCTGGCCTTTGTAGAGATACTATAAAAGTGGAGTCAAATTTTGTAATAAACAGTTCCTGCCTTCTCACCAGACAGAGTGTGTGTGTGTTTGTGTGTCCAATAATGACATGCCTCCACCGTAGTTTTCTCACCTATGTATCAAAACCACTCTAGAATATATCAGCATTAAAATGGTTCTGATTTACACGTGACCAAAAGGTTTCAACAAGAATAACCTTTTTCACCGACGTTCTTGGCTCCTCTAAAGATAACAGGAGCCTCCATCCTATAAAAATACCTCTGGCCCAGGCAGGTGGAGGCCCCAGGAGCAAAGCCGAGGCTGAGATCACCAAGTGTCTCAGCAGTTAATGGATAGGTCAGAAGCTGGGCAGTGTGAGGCTCTGCCTCTCCACCCACGGAACAATTACAGGAGTAGGAACACCCACTACAATTAAATCAAGCCTCACCAGCAGTTTCTGTTACCCAGATGTTGTATCTCACCACGCATCACCAGCTTGGAAGTTTTTTTTTTTCTCTGAAATACCCAATTTCCCTTAGCCAGCTGCATTTTAGCTGGGTTTGTTCTTCCCAAGTATACAAAGTGATTTTTAGGGTGACATTTATGGGCACTGAGGACAGACTACTTTTGAGCAGATGTTTGTGTGAATGCCATTGACCTTTACATTTCTTAAATTTATTCCTTGAGTTCATTATTTGATTAAACAGTTGTTCATTAACTTACAGCTCCCACACATTTCTTAGATTTTTTTTATATTGCTACCAATATGAAAAAATATTCTTCTGGTTTAGGCATATATTTTAGAAATAATTAACTTCAGTACTGCTGATGATAACAATAATCTGATGATAGAAATAACATACATAAAGGAATTAAGTATTACAGTATGATTTAAAATTTCAATTGACAATTATATAAAAATTATTTCTTAAGTTCCCCTGGAAAGGGTTCTAGTTTTTCAGCATCTTTGTGAAGTTATTTTGTAGGAAGACCAATATACCTCAGGTGAACACACCCCATTCCCTATTTCAGATGAACTTTACTTGCAACAAGCATCCAATTAATTTTATGTTTTGCATTTAGGGCTGACCCAATTTTGAACCCTCAACATTAGTATAAAAGACCAACTAAATTACAAGAAACTCAAGCACCTTTCTGGTCACCATAGTGGATTACAGATTGCCACTCCAGTGGTGTTTCCAACCCTCACTGTGACAAATCGATACCAGAATTCAGCCACCCTATTCCCATGACAAGTCCTAATGAAATTTTCTTTGCCAAGAGTAATGGTTTGTGCTGCTGGCGAGTGACCAGGCCATTCATTCCAATATTCAAGCACTGCAAGAACGCCTGGTAAAAAGAAAGAAAAACAAAACAAACAGGAGAGTTCTTGAAGGATGTAGGGAAATTGCAACTCGCATGGCACTGTAGTTTGGGCAGACTGGCATCTCTGGATTCAAAGTGCTGGAAATTAAATTCCCAGACAAAATCCTGGGAAAATGGGGAGGCTGTGTTTGGTGCCTTTTTATTGGGAACAGGAAATCAAACTTTATTGCCAGTGAATCAGCTAAACTACGGCTGAGCTGATTGCATGTCTAGAAGGGGAAATTAAGGAAGTCAAAAAGAGGGAGTAAAAGTTTGTTATGAAATGGTGGCAGTGAAATAATAGTTGGATTCTGACCATAACCCACAGACCATGAATAGTATATTTCACTGACCATGTGAAATACAATGATCACAGATATGAAAATGTGGTGAGGCAGTAAAAATAGTGAACTCGATAGGATTTCTCTCCGACAATTTTTGTTTTAAAAAAAACCACCAAAAACAATCAAAAAGATTGAATTTTTGGTTTTGGTGCTCTTTCTTTTAGGTAGGCACATAGTCATGATATTATATTATATTTTAAATTTTGCCAATGGATGGGTGTCTGCAGACAGACAGTTTTATGTTCCTGTATTTCACAGGAGGCAGCACCCGTGGGAGAAGCAGATGTGACCACAGCCAGCAGCTTTCTGGGTGCTGGTGGGACACACCCTCCCGGGACAGGCCATTCCAGCCTGTCCTGGCACAAAAATACTCATTTGGAATTGTTGCAGCCACTGTAGCTTTGATCTGCTGGTTCCAGCAAAGGTGATGGAGAATTCCTGTGTGGGGTTCACTCATGGCAAGGTCCAAAAGACCACTCCTGTGACAATGCCAGCCTGATATTTTAGGAAAGTGTGAAGCAAAATTGCCAACTCTGCCTGGATTAATTTTACATCCCTTGTGAGTTGCCTCTCCAAGAAATTAAATAGGTGAATTCAGTAAAAATTATTATATATACAATATATCCATCCATGAACGAGAGTTATCAGTGCTTTAGCTGTTGAATCACCTGTAATGTCACATTCCTTGTCTTCTGCTTTTACACCGACTGAGGATCAAACCTGCAGTTGCAGCTGCTCGGCACTAAGCAAAATGCTTTTCCTTTTCCTTAGTTCTTTGCAAATGTGGAAATCATGATAACCACAAAGAGCAGCGAATTATTCAATGTGTTGGTGAAGTACTCTTGACCTTTTCTTCTCCTCTGCTTACCTGCGTTCCCTAGTGGTGCTTTTGGCCACTCATTTAACCAGTCATTGCTGTTAGACACCAGGGGATGATAAGAAAGAAATCATCACGAAGAAATCACTATTTAGAAAAACACAGTGAGATTTGAAGAATATGAAACACATTCAGAGAAGTACTTACATTTCTGTGCCTAATCTGCAGAGTGTCCTTCTCCATGAAACAGAGTAATTGTGTTAGAAAGACAATGATGCTATTTTTTTGTTTGTTTGTTTAGGAGTTTTGCTTCTGAAGTTCTGCTTAGAAATCTGGACTTAAAGGCCTTAAGTCTTACCTACTGCTTTCCTTTAGAACTTAATTTCTTTATAATAATGATTCACTGAAATAACTTAGGTTTTTCTTCTATTTGAGGACTTTTGGGGAAGTCTAAGGATAGGGAAAGTGATGAGCTAATTGCTTATGGCTCCCTGGCTACCAAAACTGTGAGACCTGGATGTTGAACAATCTGGAAATTGCTTTTCCGTTTCAACTAGCACAGAAGGAAAGGTAACACACTCAAGGTCATGTTGGATGGGACTCTGAGAAAAGTGGTCTGGTGGAAGATGTCCCTGCACACGGCAGTGGGACCAGATGGTCCTTAAAGGTCCCTTTCCAACCTTTCCATGACACCAAGACAAGCAGATCTGAATGTCCTGTTCATTTGCAAAGACCTGGGAGCCCTGCCCTATGTCTCCCCGAGCTGAAGGAAAACCACGACAGTAGGAGCAGGCCTGAAAGGTGTCGCCAGGTAAATGCTGCTGCTGAGCTGAAGAATTGGGATATCCTGGGAGTCACTGTTGCTCCTCAGGATCATCTCAGACACGTGTCAGCCCATCTGTGTTTGCAGCATAAGTGATTTTGAAAGCTTTGCTGCTCTGTGCAATTTGCCTTTGGACAGGATTCAGCTTTTTTCATTTGACACCTCAACTGTTTTTATCTTGAACTTTCTCGTGAATTTTTATTAAGGAAAACTCTCTCTGGAGAGGAGTTGAAAGACAAAAATGAGGACCCAGTGGCCTTCAGACTGAAAGATTAGAGAGAAATGGAAAAGCCTTTGGGAGAGCTGGGAACTCTGCCAGGGAGAGTCTCAAAAAGTTATGAGAATTGGCAACATTGTGAGAAGGGATTCACGGCAAGGTTTCCACTGCTCTTTGACTTTATCGTGACTAAAGCAAACCGGTGAAAACTTGAGTTTCCCTTGCTCCTGTTTGCTGTCAAATTTGAGAAATGACGCTAAAGCCAGTAGAGGTAGAGCAGAGCTTTGAGGTGAGAGTTTTGTGGTTCGATGGGAGGCATTGCCACAGAGGGAGGCAGGAGCAGCCTGTGGAGAACTTGGCGTGGAGAACTGATGGAACCAGATTGTGGCTCCACCAAGAAAACTCATTCAGCTCTGAAGTTTTATGAAAATGCAGCCTAGGGCTGGAGCTTTCATCGTGCAATGAAGAATCAGTTATTAAAACAACAACATGGATTCCAGAACCGAAAACTTAGGAAAACTGGAGTTTCTGCATTAAGAGATCAAAACGTTATCTTGTAGGATATAACTGCCTTATTGGAATGAGACATTTAATTCAACCAGGATTTCTTTATAACACTGTTGGGACAACCTGAACAAAAAGTAGTGATTGAAATATTTTTCTGTTCCACAGTTCCCAGATCTGGGACTTTTTTCCCCACTACAAATCTGGACTTTTTTGTTGTTGAAAGGTTCTTGGTTGTTTTGTTTTGTTTCATTCGTTTGTGGGTGTTTGTTTGCTTTGTGGATTTTTTTTTTGTTGCTTTTTTTTCTCTTACAAAAAAGGGCTTGGATCAAGGGAGAGCATTGGGAGATGGGGAAAGGCTCTTTTCGACCTTGGTAGTAACTGTGCTTGGAGAAGAGAGATGTAGGAGGAAGCAAAGGAAGGAGAGCGGTCT
Organism: Donacobius atricapilla; assembly: GCA_013397315.1. Lineage (NCBI taxonomy): Eukaryota > Metazoa > Chordata > Aves > Passeriformes > Mimidae > Donacobius > Donacobius atricapilla. Next base: position 503,498 of record WBMY01001343.1, read on the forward strand.
CTGGGAAGCTGCAGCTCCTGCAGGGAGAGCTTTGAGCAGATCAGAGAGCAGAAGGGGAGAGAAAGCAAAGGTGTGGTGGGCAGAGTTTTCCAGGGGCCAGAGGTCACTGTAGCCCATAAAGTGATGAACTGCCTGAAGCTCAGAAAGAAAGAAACGCTCAAGAAAATGCAGCAGAAAAAGAAGTCCTGTGTATAAACCACTTCTATTTTTGTTCTTCCTGGGAGCATGGCATGAAGCTTCCTCTAAGAGAAAGCCAACCCCAACACAAACACCCAGCACCAACAACCTACTAGCTCGTATTTTATGTTACACCTCGGCTTTGGGCTCTAATTTGAAGCTGAAAGCTTTTGGTGTTTAATGAGAGTTCGTTGCCCGAGGACTGTGTTTGCAAATTCACTCTGCTCAGTTTGATTGAAAGCCTGGACTGAGAAGTGACTGAGTATAGATGATGTCTATCATCATCTATATTTTTAGAGCTATCATCATATATATCTTTAGAGAAAATTCTCTAAAGACATTTGAAGTGTGGCTTTTCACTGGTCCTGTGCAAGTATTTGAGGTAAACCAGACCTTGCTGAAAGCTTGTGATTTAAGATGTTATCAGTTTAGGATTATAGACACACCTGCTGAGGTTTATAACTTGTTTACATGAGCACAAAATGACTATGGGCTGTCTACTGCCACTGAAACAAGTGTAGGAACCAGAAAGATTAAATATGTGCTTTGATATGTTATCACTAATTGCTGGAAAATATATAATACTGAACTTAGAATCTGTTGGTTCATGGTAATTTTGCCTAAAGGTGCAGGGAAAGGGAATAACTACTGAATATCGGTCTTTTTCTTTTTTAGGAAATCTTAAAGCTAGAAGGCAACCTTGGAATTCCAAGACAAAAAAGGGCTATTTTGGCAACTCCAATATTAATTCCTGAAAATCAAAGGCCTCCGTTCCCCAGATTAGTTGGCAAGGTAAGTCAACAGAACTGGATCAAATTTTGATATTAAGTACCTGATCTATTACTCTTATAGTTTTGCAGTACTTGTCACATTGGTAGCAGTATTCCAGATTTCTTCTCACCCTCTCCTATCCCTTCTGCTTGTGAACACCGAATTTCTGGATCTTAGGGAACCTGAATCTCTGCCTGTGAACTGAATTTTCGGGTCTTGGGCAGCCAGAGTCTCTCTGTAGAGGTTCCTTCATTAAGAATTTTTTATGGGGAGTTTAAGATGGGCGTTCTGGTAACTGAGGCTCCTCAGGCACAGGGAGACTAACCAGGCCCTGTTTGTCCTGCAATGCTTTCCTGGCATCTTGTCATGCTGATTTGTCCCTGTTCCTGGAGTGCTACTCGGGGATCACAGGCACCTCGGAGGATGCACAAAGGCAGAAATGTGAGAGCATCTGGCAGGCTGTTTTTCAAAGGCCCCGAGAAGCCTGTCCTCAACTAATATTTAAGTTATAGGAACTGCAAATGATCAGCACTTTTAAATACTTGGAGCTGTCAAAATTTTTACAATCTTTTATGGTGTTTTTTTTTTCAGCATAGCTCCAATTTAGGTATCCAGATGATTAATTTGGCTGGAGTATATTGTAAACAGAAAGAGAGATTATGTGTGTGTTGGGGAGACAAAAAAAATTTAGAGGTATTTAAAATAATGGAATGACATATTCTAGGTTAACTGTGGAAATTTGCAACTGAATGCTGAACAAAGCATAAGTAAAAAGGTTTGGGGTCTCAGACATACTGATCGTAGGGAAGAAATTCAGTCAAAAGCAATGCTGAAAAGAAAAGCAACTATATCAGGTCTTTTTGACTTGTCACAGATCTTCATAAGATAGGCTGTGAGGCCTGGCTAACTACAAGGAATGTCTGCACTAACTCAGAGTTTTGGTTCCTGTACCTGTTTCAGATCCTGCACAAACTGGAGATAAGGCTTCATCTCCCTCCCTTAGATGTAGATATTCATCGTCAACTTTCCGTAGCTTCATGAATTTCAAAAAATTCCCTTAGTTACCCATTTGTGTAAAGTGTGAGGAATGTGTTTATGTCCTCTTCCAAAATACTTCGGGGCTCATCTTTGGAAGCCTGGCAGGGCACTCCCTGGCCTGCTGGGTCACAGCTCCGTCAGGGCCTTGGCTTTCCCTGAACATCAGCGTTGCCGCCTCTGCTGTGTTGCAATCCCTGCAGCAGGACATGGCAGATTAGCTCTGGTTTCTGTGGTGTTTTGGGGAAGGGGCAAAACATCCAGAGAATGAGTAATTTGCGTGTCATAACAGAATTTCAAACATGAGAAGGAACGTGAAGCTTTCCTGGCTGCATGACATGGATGAGAGTGATAATTTCAGATATGACTCGTTCTGTGTGGTACCACCGCGTGATCCTGTCTGGATGTTCAAGTGGAAGGCAGGCTTCCAGTGTGCTATTTTTCCTTTCTTTCTAACTTTCCCTTCCCGTCCCCTGCTTTAGAAAATTACCAGAGTTGTTTATTAACTTGTCCTGACTTCCTCTTGCCTTCCACCCCACCCTGTGCTGGCTGGAATTGTACAAGGTTGTTTGGAAGTGATTGCAGCAGCCAACAGGTGAAATGCTGATTAGCACCTAGTGGGGAGCAGGGCAGATGTGTGGAAAGAGGAAAGCAGGGGGGAGAACAATTAATTGAATTTTATTTCACACTTAGGAAACAATACCATAAATGAAAAAAAAAAAAGAAAATAGGAATTTTAGAGGTCTTCCTTCATGAAGTTTTGTTATATATGTATCGGGAAGGAGATACTGCACTGGATAAGTGAAAACGGTGTTTTGCTCAAATTAATTATAAAAATTCTAATTAGTACTTAGCTTAACAAGGAAGTACACATGTTGAGCCTGTTCCCTGTGCTGTTACTGGCTTTCCAGAATCCCCACTCAGGAATTGGATTATTGCCTTGCCATTTCCACACCCTTCACTAGGGTAGCTCTTAATTAAATAACTGTCCTAGACATGCTGTGTTTGTAGGTGGGGAAGTCTCACCTTTCAGCAGGATTTAACATTTTGCATATCATGCTTCGTGCCTGAGGGAGAACACTGAGATTAAAACATTTGAGCACAACCTTGGTAACGTGGGCCTGCGTGTCCAGATGGCCCAGGCTACAACCCTTGACTGTTATTGATGTGTCTTGTTTAGCTCTTGCTGATAGAGCACTGGGATGTGATATTCAATTTTTAGTCTCTCTCCATATGTTACTTTTCCGGTTTATTTGTCCACATGAAGTCAAATGAAGCACAAAGCAGTGGGATGCAGGAATATTTTGTACTTCCCCTGGCAGGTTGTTCTCTGCTACACCATGGAAATGTTTTCTAGGACTTAGAATGGTGGTTCTGTGCATCTGCAAAACAATCTTCTGGCACCCTTTAACTGATGATGGTGCTTTTTGAAGTTTGATCCTCACTAATGCAGACCCCAAAAATTACAAAGGGAATTGTGGAGATGCTCAACAAGTCCCAGCTCTTTTTCCACACATCAGAGGAGAAGGACACCTGCAAAGTGAGACTGTGTTTATCCAGGCTCAGAGGATCTGCTCTTCATGCTATTGATGGACAGATGGTGAATCAAGGATTCTACTCTTCAGCTTGAAGGGATTGCCCTGCACAGGAATGAGTATTGCAATTGTTGGCATGAAATATCTGGAAGCCATGAGTGGCCTGGTGAAAATTGGCAGGGCACTTTATGCTCAGTGAAGGACAGAACACAGAGAGAGGTACACAGGAGTCTATGCAAGAAATTACTGAATAAATCAAAACCAAAACTTTTTTTTTCCCATGTAAGAATTTTTTGTTGTTGTTATTTGTCTGTTTTGTCTTTTGGAAGGGGTGTGGGGGTGGATCGGGTATTTTGGATCAGAAACTTTCTGTACTTCTGCCTCTGATCTGGCTGCTAGCTGAAGTTTCATGGCAGGACTGACCCCAGCAAAAGCTCAAGGCTAGAAGTGGTCCAGGCTTGCAAACAGGATAAAAATCTCTGAAGTCTATGAGGAAGTGGTTTCTTTTTCTCCTCTGAGATGTGAATTTAAGGCAAAGAGCAAATGCATCTTGTCTGTTAAAGCAGCAGTAGAAAAACACTCAAAGAAGGTAGAAAGCTGAAGAAAGGGAAAGGTCTGAATCCCAACTGTTGGCCTGAATATTTGTTCCAGTGACTAAAATGATGTGGAAGCAAAAGAATGTATTTCTTATGGTGGAACTAGACATGGGGTCTACAGGAAAAACCTACTGAATTTTTAGAAATTAATTTTTTAATAACCAATTGCTCATTTTTAAATCATCACCATGTCAAATGCAATGATTGTGCTGTGCCAGAGTATGGTCAGAAAACAGAAAATGGTCATCAGCAAGAATAATTTTTACTGGTCCAGAAGACAAGAATGTTCTGGTGACAGCTGAAGAAGTGGGTAAGGAAATTTTTCAGAGAGAAGATGGAATTACAGAGACACAGGAATTCTGATCCCTTGAATAATTCTGATGGCATATAAGGAGAGCATTCTGCTAAACTATGTCTACATTTCCATGTGGGAAAGGCAAATCCACAGATGAGGACAGAGAAACAAGAAGCAAACAAGGTAGAAAACTGTACAGGTGGAAAAGGATGTTATTTATGAATAGCACTTAGGCAATAAATAAAGCTCTTTGAAATCCATCAAGAGACAAAGATTGGGTTTAGAGAAGAAATCAAATTATTGTCCAGGTACAGCAAGATTGGGCAGAAATAAATATGAGCTCAATTTGCTCGGCCTAGCAAAAACATTTCCTGTAAATCCAGATGATTTAAGTGAAAGGAATACACTGGTGTAACAACTAATGGATATAAATTTTGGTATAAGATTAAAATAAAAATTTCTAGCACCCAGAGAAGAAGAATTAATTTCCAACAGCAGTACTGAGGAGGGAACACAAAATTTGATAAATATATGATCGCAGTTGCATAATGCAGCTGCTTCTGATCCTGACAGAACAGACACCTCGAGTTTTCCTGCTACTCTGGCGTTCCTGAAGATGTGCAAAACCCTGCTGAGCTGGGCCTGAATGGGCGGCTGGAGGTGCCAGAGGTGAACATCTGATGGAATTCATGGCTTGCATGGAGGAGTGGCACGCTCCCGACCTTCGGGGAAAATACCAACCTACCTCAGCAATGAGAGGACTGAAAGGAGCAGCTCTCCGTTAAATTAAAGGGCTTTCACTGCAAGTACATGAATTATTAAGCTACAGCATATTAATTCTCATTAAAGGCTATGTATTTGATGTCCTAACAAACTATTAAGTGAAAACAGCACTTCAGGTTTGTCTCTTTTTCTGAGAGATGTCTCTTCAATCCTCCTTTTTAAGAATACTGACATTCACATAAACAATGCCAGCAGAACACATTTGTTTTCTTTCAGCTCATAGAATTTTATTGGAAAAAACTGTTGAAATACACTTATTTACTTAAGGCTTTCAGAAGAATCACACATGAGTTGCAAATGCCTTGGAAAACTGCAAAACAATAATTTACCATTATTTTTCAGTGTTTGGTGTTGCTAATAAGAAGAAAAGTATTTTTAAACATTTGGGGAATATTTTCTAATCTAGTTTCTATGGTTACAAGTTTGTTGGAGATAAAGCAGTAATATGGCAATGATGGAATTGAATTTTCTGAACAATATTGATATATCCAGTACCTAATTTCCTGTTTCATAATAAATCACATTAATGACCTGAAGGAAAGCAGCAAACAGAAGAGATTTTCTGCTCTAAAGCTGTTCAGCAAAGTATGCTGCAGTTTAACTGCCACACTGCTTGTGTTAACTTTGATTTCAGAAGTTGATAATTTTAAACCGTGTTGCAAATGAAGTAATAGGTGAGAAAGAGGTCTGTCCCTGACAGTAAATTGCCCGTGGAAAGTAACTAAAATGAAATAAAACCCTGGCAAGTAATTTTTCATCGGCACGCTAACTTAATTGTAGGCTCAAGTTTAAAGTGTTTGGATTATTTTCAGACATAACAGCTATTTCACTTAATGAATAGGGATGGAGAATAAGAATTGCCATTCCCTAACTCCGTTCCTTGTGGTTTTCATGAAACCAGACTGGTTTTTTATGTTAACTTTCATCTTTACAGTCTGCCAGAACGATCCTATATCCTGAGCTGACTGATGGGAAGTTGTTGTTGTCCACCTTGACTTTCTGTCTTGTCTTAATTCAGTTGTCTGGAATACCCACTCAACCTGTCCAGTTTCTAGAATCTATTTTCTTGTTGAACGTATCGTTTTGAGCAAAAACTTGGTCTCGGCATTCTTAGTTGGGCCAAATTTTAAACCTAACAAGATGTAGAGCCTAATTTTGTAATCTTGGATGGGTAAAATAGGATATTTGGATCCAGGACTTCTGTCTGCTTAGTCCCCTTAATTTGTGAAGTTTCTTCCTACAAATCTACTTAGAGTAACACTTTAAGTGGGATGAGAGATGCAACAGACTTATCCCGCTTTATTTAGCAGAGCGCTGTGTTAATATGTTGCCAGTAAAAACACAAAAACTGCCTAATATCAAAGTCAGGGGAGAGAACACAACCACAGAGCTTCCTTTAAATCAATTAAGATATTAATTTGATAGCTGTGAACTGATTCATACTGCTTCAAACATGATTGTTTTCTTGTTCCATCCCAAATAATTCCTCTGGTTTCTTGTTATACAGTCAGTTGTTAGCAAGTTTATAATACAATACAAAGCAATCCCCAAATGAATGACATTTTAGGAACAAAATTAACTTATCCCTGCCAATTTACAAACTGGGTACTGTCATACTGTCAACCTTGGTGCTTTCATTAATGAAAGACTTTAATAAAGGCATTTTGCAGACTGGTCTGGCGACAAATTTGATATTACCAGCTGAGGCTTGTTAAAATGGTATTAAGTAAAGATGGTTGGCAGAGCATTTCCAGAAGGAAAAATTATATGTATTATATATGGCTCATCTGTAAGGTGGAGTAAATAGCTGTCACTCAGGGAACAACAGTGATTTTCTTCCTTCTCTCTAACTGCTGATTCTCCTCAATGATTAATTGAAGAGAATTTTAACCTTTCTGTGTTTCATCCTTGCTTTTATCATACATGGATGATTCCCTTTTTTCTTTTTCCTTGCATTTTAGGGTGATGCACAGCAACAGATCAATAGGGTGAATGAAGGAGTATGATGCCATTATCCATAATGACAGCTGTGTTTTAATTCAGAAACATTTTCCCTTCTCATTTCCAAGACATCTGGTGCTCTTTTCCAGCTGCCCTCTAAAGGCACCTTTTCTTTACCTTTCTGGTTTATCATCTTCATCATTTACTATGCAACCCTGTTGACTGAGTTCAGAAATGAAATAAGGTATGGTCTATAGAGCAGAATCATGGAATGTTGAGGCTGGAAAAGATTTCTGGAATACCTAATTTTGAAGTTAATGTCATTCTTCTCTATTGAACTATTTTTCTTTTTGGGTCAAATATATAAAAACATAAATTATTTCATTGTGATCAGTGTCCCACTGTTGACCTAAAATTTTCAGTTGCAAAAATCCCACATATTAAGCAATTTCCTCTTGCTTATATTTGGAAAAGAAGGGTTTAGTTTGACCTCTCTACTTGGTCTAGAATGACTCACGAAGAGAAAAATCACTTTCTGCTGCTGAAACTTCGCTTAATCAAAGGAAAATTAAGAATTTAGAGAACTGTACTTTTGTCTCAACCTGCTTTCCGAAGTTCTGTATTTAACTTAACGACAGCGTTGATTTTTTGGTTTGGCCACTAATATTGCTTAAATTTTCTCAGGCTGTTTATGAGGTGTTGGTGATTGTTGGAATTTCCACATTTGGGGTTTAAACACAGGACTCATACCCTCCATATCTATGAATATATAACATACATATGTACATGCACACATTCCAGAGACGCACGGCAATAAATGGCTTGTACAACATATCCAGACCTTCAGGAACTCTCCTTTTGGTCAGTGCTGTTGACTTTGTAGGTGTTTTTCTCCCATTTTAATCTATAAATTGTTGCCGTGAGTTCTTCTCGCTGTCACTGGAAGTTCTGCTTTTCTGTCCACAAGCGCCCCTTGCATTGCTGCTCTTCCACGCTTTATTTCCCTGCCATGTTTCCATCTGCATCATCTTCCTGGGGAACAGGTGGATAATGTGGGATAAATATTTATACAAATCCCGTCTAGGAATTGAAGCGGTTGTTAAAATATTTGGACAATTTTGCTGGTGTGTTATTCTAGTTTTATTCTTTAGCTTGAGCTGCGGTTTAAGCCAAGCCTTGGTAAGCTTGTGCTCATCCCTCAGCCCTGCCGTGGGCTCCTGCAAGCACACACTGAAGCATTTCACCTTCCTGTATCACTGCCTGGCCCTGAGCACGTTGAAGCTGACAGAAATTCTCCCATCAAAGTGGGAAAGGAATTTTGATAAGGCCAACCCTCCTGGGAGATTGCAGTGGGAAGAAAAGGGAGTGTGAGTTAAGGTGATCATGTACATACCAAGTTACGCTTTATTCAAATTTTTAGGGAAAATTTTTAAAGTGCACTAGGAAAATAGGATTTTCATCAAAGTTCAAACACCTTCAGAAGTTTTTCTTTTCATTTCTACAAAGCATGGACGAAACTATTACGCTTACATTTCCAATTGAGCTTGGGAATGGATTTGATAATAGGAATTTGTTCAACAATGAAGTCCAGAAATTGAAAGTAGCAGTGATCCCTATAATCCAATAACATGTGTCTTAATATATCTTTTACTTATTAGAATTGAAAAAAAAAAAAAAAAAAAAAGCAGTGTAGATGTAGCTGAGCTTGGCTACAACTTGAATTCAGGGGCTATATTGATTTAACAGAATTCATGTTCAAGCTTGATGTACAATATATTACATGTATTTCATGATAATAGAAGAGATGAGAGCTGGTTTCCTACCAACAATAGTTCCCTGCAACAAACCCAGGAGCTCTTACGGATGACAGCCCTTCACCATGACCCTAAAAAATCCCCTCAGCACCACTGGGGTTATTTTCTGCCTCCTGATATTTCAAACTGGGATAAGAGGGAGCAAATCCTGGAGCTGCAGCTGGCCTGATCAGGCAATGAATATACATGTGAAAAATGGAAATTCTTCCTTTCTGTCTTGGCAGGGGCCAATAGGTCTTTTCACTCTGCATTGTTCCAATTTTTGTGGGACTTTTAGGAAGTTTGTATGTTGGATGCTTTTTAATCAAATTTGGTCAAAACTATTGTAGGGTTGGAATAATGGTTAAATCAGACACATGGAAAGAACAATGTCTGCAGGGGGCATCTTGCTAATTGTATAAAAGGAAAACTGTAAGGATCTGAAGGAATTTTACACAACAAAATTGGCAATGTGGAGCATTTGAAAGTGTGTAAATAGCAACCCATAATGAATCAACTTCATCCCGTGTTATTGGGCAAACCTGAATCTGCTAAGGGTCACTGGAACATGAAAATTAACTTGAATTTATGGAATTTATTATACATGGATTATTTTTTTCAAACTCCTACACTACCATTACTGCATTAAGTAATTTTCTTATGAGAGTCCTAATTGTTAATAAACCATATTATTTTTTTTCTTAAAAAAACAGTCCAACACAATAATGATACAATAATGCTGTGGGGGAAAAAAAAGAAAAAAGTAATTATCTGTTAATGAGAAATCTTAAAAACCATTTAATGTTTCCTTTGGGGTGTGACTGATGAAGGATGTTCTTTGTAAGTACTAGGAAGTTGCTTTTGTAAATAGTAGAAAATTGAATGTATTTATCCCCCAAGATTCCACAAAGATTGGCGTTCCAACCTCTTCATCTGAGGAGATGCAGATGTGGCTCAGAGTCACCTGCTGTGAGCTCAGGGCGCGCTGCTGCTGTTTGTACCCACCAGCTCTTTTCCTCACGGACTAGAAAACAGGCTTTGACCACATTTTTCATGTTGAGAACTCCCATCCTGAACAGCCTTTTAATCCTGGGAACAAATGAAGCCCATGTTCCCTGATGATAACTTATGTGTATGCATAGGTGCTTGTAATTTATAGCAGATGGAGACAGGTACAATCCAGTCCAGCACAGCAGAGCCAAGCACAAAAATAAATTCTTCTTCAAATGCTTTTCAAAAATACTGCTTTCTAAAATTCTTATTGGATATCGGAGTTAATTAGGTTTTTGGAATTAGACAGAATTTTTTTTCCATATGCGTTTTAAATCGGAGACTAGAGGCAAAATACAGCTCAGTTGTCATTTTTTGTCCTTGATTCTCTCAAGGAGGGACCCCCTGTTGCTTGTGTAATGAACCATGTGGACCCTTATGCAGTAGCTTTCAAAGTAAGAAATTATTATGTTGAAGAGAGAGAGAGAAATTATCTCACTGCACATAATTTAGGAACAGGGTCAGCCACTGTTTTCAGTCATGAATTCGTAGTCGGGAGATTTTAAGCTTCACAGATCTGGGTGACAATCAAATACCTGTCAAACAGTTCATACAAACAGCTTTACTTCTATTGGAGGTTCAAAAAGACTGTAGGAGGATTTTTCAGAATCTCCAACCTCCCTTAAAAAAGTGAAAGTCCTGTCAAGACTTTTACAGAGAAAACTATAAACTACCACTAAATATTTCAATTATTTTAGGAGAAGGGAGGGTGTACCACACTGCAGATGTTCTTAGTGGAGGAAGGGGATAGGAGTATGAAGGAGCATCTCGAAGGGTCAAAAGAAATGGATTCAGGGCAAAAGAGAAAAAAGTTAATATTATAAGACAGAAAAGATCAACTTTGTAGAGAGTTCAAACTGGGAATTAACTCCTGGCTGTGGGACATAGTTACTCCTGCACCTTGGCTTCACTTGCCCTGGAATGTGGGGGTCACATCGTTCCCTTTCCTTTTAGAAAGCTCCCCAAGAAGCCTTGAAAAAGGAACTACAGCCACTGCATCCCATTTCTGCATCAGGCAATCAGTCAGAGCCAAGATGCAGCAGTCACTGGAATAGATAAACTGTGGGACGATCATGAAGTGAACAGTCAACATGGATCTTTTTAAGGCAAATCATATTTCCTAAATATACTAAGATCTGTGAAGGAGCTGAAAGTGTAGATAAATCTGATCAATAAACCATACTTGGGTTTCTCTACTGAGAGGAAGTGCTTCCTTCAGCTACAAATGATTGAAACATCAGCGTGGAAAAGGATTTCCATAGGGAAGGTTTTACCAATAGATATTTTCAAGGATTTCACACAGTGATTTGTGTTGTTTAACACAACAGAAATTATCTGGAAAAGGAGAGGTTGCAGTGACAGAGTTCGCAGATCATCCAAAATGGGTCATGAGACTGACAAGTAATGGCAAGATTAGAGTGTTGCAGGGCCATTTAACAGTCCTGAAGGTTAGAGCTGGTTGATAATTTTTGTCAAGCATTTGATATTCTGTGTATTGTCACAAGTTGTAGAGGCCAAAAGGAAAGGGCGTCCTTGCTCTTGTGCCTGAGGGTTTCTGATGCTGGCACGGGATGACGTCGATCACCCCTGCAGGGAGAATCCAGGGGCAGATGTATCCAGGAATGACCCCAGCCATTCCTGTGTCGTTTTTGGTTCATCTTTGAATTATTGGTAGTGCTCTTTGTAAGGAAAACACACCGCAGAAACATCACGGGGTGGCTGCACAAATAGTTACTGTGCAGTTCCGTAATTCCACACACCGTGTCCAGTTTAAGCTCTTGTTCTAAATACAATTTCTATCATTCAAATGCATCTGGAAAGCAGACAGAAGGGGTGAGGAATGTCTGACTCATTATTTGTCTTCAAATATTGCTTTATTATTTATAGAGTTGTTCTGCATTTCAAAAGCATGTAGGCAATGGTAGAAACAAAAATCTGTTTCTGAAAGCAGTGAGATTTAAGTTGCCAAGACCAATATTTTCAGGGGAATTTAGATGTCCCCTTCCCTTCATCAGTAGATGGTGAGTGCAATCTGCAGTTAAAATGGAATTGAAGTTACTTCTTCGGGCATTTCTGATAGTTTGTGCATTTCCAGTTCTCCTGTGGTGTAAAAGGAGATATTATAATGTCTACTACTGGGCTTGGACACAAGCGTGACGAACGGCTGAGGGAGCTGGGGCTGTTCAGCCTGGAGAAAAGGAGACTCAGAGGTGCCTTCATCACTCTCTACAACTCCCTGAAAGGTGGCTGTGCTCAGGTGGGGTCGGTCTCTTCCTCCAGGCAGCACTGACAGAACCAGAGGACACAGCCTTAGGCTGCACCAAGGGAAATAGAGGTTGGAGATTAGGGAAAAGTATTTTACAGAAAGAGTGATGAAGTACTGGAATGGTTTTCCTGGGGAGGTGGGGGAGTCCCCACCCCTGGGTGTGTTCAAATAAAGACTGGATGTGGCGCTGGGTGCCGTGGTTTAGCTGAGGTGTTAGGGCTGGGTTGGACTCGATGGTCTTGAAGGTCTCTTCCAACCTGGTGATTCTGTGATTCTGTGATTTGTTTTGGCTCCTTGCTGCTGTCCCCTGGGATGCTGGGCTGACACATCCCGTCTTTGTGCTGAGCTGTTCAACATGCAGGAGTTGTCCTGGAGGTTGGGGTGCTTTGAACTTGGGGTTTTTAATTGGGTTGTTTTCAGGCTTCCTCTCCAAGGTGCTGCAGAAGGGCTAAAGTCAGCCACTAAGTTTCCTAATATAAATTTCTCCAATGTTTATTTTTCTGTAGGTTTAGTTTAATGCTGATATACTGTGCTGTCAGTCGAAAATTCCCAAGATAGGTCAAAGTGATAGATGTAGAGAAGCAGACCTAATTGATGAGAGATCTGTTTTCTTGCCCATTGATTTCTCTGGCTGAAATTGAAATGAATGATTTGCAGTCGAAATGACTGGACTATTCTTTCTAAAGATCAATTTCTAGGCTGTCTCTGCTCTTCATACTAGCTGGGAAATCCTGGGACTGTTCTAAGATCTTTCTGTATTCTAAACTCATTAAGTGTAACCATAGAAACATACATATTAAGGTGATTTTAATTATTAATAAACTTGGTAGACGTTGCTAAATTATTTTTGTACCTCCACAATGGGTTGTTGACAAATTTGCATTTAAAAAAAGTTCCTAATACCATTACAATTTTTTTACTTCTATTTGAGAATTGTGATCATATGCCTGCAGCCTTAACTTCTGGTAAAAATTAAACAGCAATACCTGATCCTGGGGAAGCTAACTTGCTTCATTAATATGAAGGCTCTTTTTGCCTCATTAATTATTGCTGCAGTTTTACCTGCATTTCCCAAATTGGAAGAGAAAAAGACATTGTTTTAAGTTTATTGCTAAATTCTTTGTGAGGATGGGTGCACTCTTCTGCCTTCATCTTTATAGGTGTCAGCATATTATTTGGATGATCTCCATGAATTTCTATTTTCATATGAGACTTGCTAATATTTTAGAGAAATCTAGGCCTTTTACCTGAAAATACATAGTAAATTTGTGGCAGAACAGTTTTAGTAGTATAGGTAATACAATATTTGTTATCTTTGGATGTTTGAGTCATAGTGTAACTGCAGTTAAATATAGGGAGACAGCAACTAATCACATCAGAAATCGCTGTTAATGCTTTCACTTGTTCTGAATAATGGAACTGCAATAATGATCCCAGCCTGTATGAACTGGTGAGGATGGATTGAGCTGTTTGTTAACACGGAGCTGAAGCAATGCCTGTGAAAACCTGGTGTGTTTTGGATTCACACCGATGTAATTGAAGTCAAATATGGCCATGGGTGATTATAGATTATCACTTAATAATGCCACTATCAGTAAGGAGTGGTTAGCATGAGGTGCAAACAGCTATGGCATGAAATAAATCCTGTTTTATTTTGGGGTGTGCCTTCCCTTTTCCCCTCGCCAGCAGTGTGGCAGTGCCTTGTTCGGGCTGGAAATCCCAGACCCAGCCATGGCTGGGCGCCGTCCAGGAGCTGAAGCCAAGGCCCAGAATAGCTCTGGCTCCAATATCGGGGCACAATCCAGCTGGATCCCCTCTCCGCACACTGAAGTGGAGCAGGCACTGCTGGGTATTTACATTTTGCCACTTTAAATTGGCACTGGAGCCCTGTGTTTCTGTTTGACTCCTGTTTTAATTCTACCATTATGGGATAGACGGCACGTTTGTCCAGCAGCATGGGACAAAGGCCTGAGGACACTGAATTAAGGGAGGCACCAAGGAGACACACTCCAAGGATGCTGTGGCATCAGGATCGCTCCTGGGGTTGAATCCACCTCCCAAACCCTGTTCCAGAGCACAGACCAATGGGGCTTTTCTCCTGGAATCCAGTATGCCCCTTGGAATAGCAGGACTAGATTGTGTCAGGTTCATTCCCATTAAACAGCATTAAACTGTTCTTTTTTCGTCAGGTTAAAATCGCTTAAGCTTGTTCTGGTAGATGGAACAGAACCTCCTCGGCTCCTCAGCTCATTTAAATTGAAACCTCGTTACGAGAGAGAGAATTTCTTTCTAACATTTGGAACACTTTATGAAAATATCCCCCTCTTTATTTTTTGTCCTGGTTTATTCAGTGTGAATTTTACTTCTCGAATGTCTTTCTCTATCCTTTATTTTCTTCAATCTCAGCTAAAGTATTAAAATGATTTTTTTTCCACACTATTAGCTACATTTACATTCTGCAAGACAAAGAATGCCATAGCCATTATCCACCAATCCTATGTATGTAACACTTTAGTAATTTAACTGCTCCAACTTTCACAAAATCTTACTATTAGCTTTAAATAGTATTTTTTGACTTTGAACAGTGTTATGGCAAAGCAATTGTGTGTAACTGGAAAGCATCTAATTTTGTCAGAGTTAGAAAAGATAAAGCTGTTAGAGATAGTGGAAAAATATCTTGTAGTTAGCCACAAGTGGATTAAAAAGCTCAGAAATCTTTTTTTGTTAGTTTTAATTGTATAATAACTGTAATGAAGATTTAAGTAATGATAAATGATAAATTCTGAGGCTCATACTAACTTGTAAGTTGATGAATTACTGCGTGGAAAAAAAAAAGAATCCATTATTTTTATTTGCTACAATTTTTTCTTGGCCTCAGCCACCATTGGACAAAATTGAACCTTTTATTACAGAACCTTGTGTGTATTTACCCTCCGGTTCCTTCCTTTAAAAAGTAAATGTTACTCAGTTAATTCAAGAACAGAATTTATGTTATTTGTGTATTATATGGCTTATTGAATGTTAACATTTTAATTGTTGTAGTTGGTGAAATCTAACAATACTCTTGTTGCACTCATGGATTGCAATATGGAATATTTTTTCCTGCAGACTCAGATGTCATGAAATATTGTTTTTAAAGGTATTTTTGTTATGAAAAGATGTAAGTTAGACATTAATGAACCTGGTTTCACAGAAAATTGAAAAACAGCTGCATGTGGCACATAAACAGAGATACATGACCAAGATAGATTTTTTAAGAGGCCCCAGCTTAAAAATAATTAATTAATTAATTAATTAATTTTGCTGGTGGTGTGTGTGATAACAGTACCACATTTTAGGTGCTTAGAAAGTTATTTTCTAAAAAGAATGCAGTACAGATTGTTATGTTAATAGTTGAAGTCTAGAGCTTCCAATAAAGGTCATCTTAGACTTTGGAAGTGTTTCATATTTTAAAAGAGCATTTTTGTTTTAAGCCCATATTTAATAATTATTGGTTAAAACATCCAAAGGTTGTCATGTGTAATCTTTTAAGAACCTATTTACTGAGGCTTTAACTAAGTTTATGTTTCTATCTTTAATTTTTTTTTTGTTGGAAACTTTCACAAAAGTGGGCAATGTTGAGAGTCATTGCTCCAAGTTATTTCATTGTAGTTTTATTTGTTGCTTAGTGAAAGTTGAGGTAAAGATCTTTATATATCAATGCACTTTGAAAACTGGAAGAATATTTTGAAGAATATTTTTGTGTCGCCTGACTTGAAGGCATTTTTTCTTATGATGGTCACCAAGAAACTGGTTGGGCTGAATTCTGAAATCAGGCTTCTTAAAAGAGATTACTTCAAACTTTAAATACAATGAAATTGATCACGCAACTTTCTGTGGATTATTTGTTATTTATTCTCAGAGATACCAGTAAATCTTACTTATACTCTTAAAATAATCTGTTTGAGCTCTAAACGAGCAGCTGCGCAGTTCTTCCAATACCCTTGTAATCCCCTCAATGCTTCAGATTATTTCTGTAGGAGATTTTTGGCTTTATGTGGAGTTTTTTTATTCTAAATGAGTAGTTAGATTAGGATCAGGTTGACCTTTGTTTGCCAGCAGAGAAAATCAGTGGCAACTGGTTTACTTAAGATAACACTTGCTGAGGACTGTCATTGTGGGAGCTCTCACTGTGCAGGAAGGATAGTTAAAGTATTTCCCATTCCAAATTTGCCCTTTTTCCACAGTTTCTCCAGGTATAGATGCCAATCTTTGCAAACAAATGCAAATGTTTATGCAGAAATGTTGATACAAATATCTGTTTCAGTACCAGACAAGACTAAAACAAAGACATCCTCACTTGGAACAGTGACAACTTTTGGCTTGCTGAGTCAGAAAATGTAGATGCTCTCTGCATTTAAATTTTATGGCTCAGCTTCCAGTTTTTTTTGAGGAAGAAAATTATGAAATTTACATGAATTATCACACTAACCTAGAGCAGCTATTTTCTGCATAAATTCAGGTTTGGCAATTGGTGTTGTTGCAAAATTGAATTAAATAGTTTGGCAAGTCCAGAATTAGGCATGTGGAGTTATCTTGATGTAAGTAAACAGGAATAATTTCTCATTGTCTACGATTTTATTGGAGAGAGCCCTTACAAGGGCCACAGTCAGGGGCAGACTTGTTTGCAGTGGATACATAAAGTAAATAAATCCTTGGTGTGCAGCAGTGACACCCTGATCTCATGGTGCCTACCAGCACTCTGTGAGTGCACCTGGTCCATTTCTGGGTTTTTAGAAATGTATCAGCAGTTTTAAAAGTTCGCTGCAAAGCCCTCCTGTATTTTTGTTGACTGTCTGGGAAGGAGCAGATGTTCTGCATTTCAGGTCTCTCCAAACCCCTCGAATTACTGCGTGTTTAGCACGTCGTGTCTTGGGGCACAGTCCATTCAAATTCAAATTCCCGTTTTGAAATAAAGCCCCCACAGAATAAATGGCAAAACCCGCAGGGAAAATACCAGGATCAGAGATCCACCCTTCATCTTCTTCTGACTATTCAAGCAATGATTCCACTTTATGAACTGAGTACTTTACCAAAACCAAGCAGAAATCACTCTGGTAGATACTTCATTTGTTCTTTTTAAAATCTCTTTTCAGTGTTAGTATGATTAGGATTATTACTAATACAGTAGATTATTATAATATTATTAAAATTGTCTGGTTTTAGATTAAAAACGAAGATGTTAATGCTAACATTTATTCACTGTAGGCTGCTGTTGTTTCAAATTAGAAGCACTAGAAATCAAATTTATCAAGGTGTAGTTAAAACTTTCTTTAGAGTAACATTATCAGAGGTTTCTGCCATGTAGTCCACGTTAGATCATCAAACACAGCCACGTATGGAGTTGCTGACAAAAGGTTTTTCAAGCATTTAGGTAAAATTTTTGATCAGGTTTGTGATGACACTGATAATTTAAGGGCCATTATGAAGAAAACACAAATTATATTTACCATTCATAACTTCGTTACATTTCTGCCTACAGTTTTTGTGACTACTCTCAGGTGTTTCGAATTGACCTCTGATGGTTTTAGATGCAAAGTGAGGTGGATCCACCGATAAAAATTGAAATGAGTATAGAGATCCAAAATTAAAATCCTAATTAAAAAAGCATAAAGTTACTAATAGAAGTATTCAGAGCTTCATCATACTGAAATGTTTAAAAGTTTCAAATATCCCAGATAACTGTCGAACACAGCTGCCATCTGCCCTTGGCAGAAGCACCAGCGTCTGCTGAGATGCAGACCTGTGACCTCTAGATAAGTTTCTATACACAGAAAAATATTTATCTTCCTCCTATGACCTTCCATGAACAAGACATGAGCCATGGATTTGTTTCCTAGGGAACTGGTGACTGAGGAAAATCTATAATTAGATCTGTGGGTTGTTTGCTATGAGTGGGAATTGGGTGCTAAGCAGGTTCTTAAAGTATCCAGAAATATTAGACAGACTTCATGTAATTGGACCAAATTTAGGAAAAAAATACCCTTCATCATGATATTTCTTTTTTAATATCTTCAATTATAAAAATTAAGTACTTTTGATAGGGTACTTATTCCTCTAAGTTCATTTTAATTGCAAAATATTTTCACATTCAAGGCTCATCAGGTTGCTAGCTAAAGCAAAAATAAAATTAGCCCAAGTCTTCCAAGAAATTTCTTCAGCTTCAACTGTGTCTTAATTTTCAAGAGCATTTTAGGTGAATCGTTCCCATCAGCCCCGTTTTCTCATTTTACTGCTCCTATTCAGTTCCTCAGGTCGGCTCTGCAACTCCAAGGCCTTATCCTGCAATTCCAATTCCTCTGCCCAGCTGGAGGGTCCCACTTGATCCGGATCTTGGTTCCTTTCTTTGCTGCGTGCACGGATCTAAAGCCAACGCCTGCAGCTGGGTCCCAGGGGAGAAAATGGGGCTGCAGGGAGGGGGAGCAGCCAGGTTCTTGTGTTCCCCGGGCAGCACAGGGCAGATCTTGCCAGACCTCACCAGCAGATTATTCCGGCTCCAATGCTGCCCTGGTGCTCCCAGGCCAGGGCCAGAGCAGCGCCTTGTGCTCGTCTGGATGCCGCACAGGAGGCCCTCAGTAATAAATTAAGACTTTGATCTTATTCAGGATAAATAGCACTGTGAAATAAATGCCTGGGAAGAGGTGCTGTAAGTTGGGTCTGTTCTCTTTTCTCCCATTTCTTCCAGATTTAGCTACACCTGTGTAGCTAAATACACATTGTGTGTTCTGTCCTAAGTCCTGAATTGCTGCAATTCCAACTCATCAAATGCGGCAATATTGCCTCTTAATTTCTGCCTCTTTTAGATCTGTGAAAAACTCCACATAATCCCTTGGTTTGTTTGTTTTTAAGGGGATCTTTTGAGTTCTTCTTTTAATATTGTCAATCACAGCCAGGTTTTTTTTCCTCTCAGACCACAGCTTTGGAGCTGCTCCGTCCGGCTGTCACTCAGCAGAGAGTGGTGCTCCAGTTCCTCCCAGTGACAGGGCTTGCAAGTCACTTAAGCAGCAAATAAAATATGGTGCTCCAATGGCTGCTGAAAGGCCAGACCAGGCAGCCAGGCCCCCTGTGACAAGAACCACCCCTAAGTCCTTTCCCTCTGGGGTCACAAAAACCTGTGTTTGTGAATTCTGTGCTGTCAGTAGGGAGCTGTTGTGTACAGAATCCTGAGCATGCGGATATATTTGTGAAATAGTCTGCTAGGAACAGGGGAAGGCAAAATTATTTGTAATGAATCTTCTTGCTCTTTATAAATTAGGAGTAAAAAGAAGCTGAGGAATTACCTGCTACAAAAGCTAATGCACATCTTGATGTGTTTATTGAATTACTTTGCTTCGATCTCTGAGCAAATGCTCACTGTTAGCTATTTATACTGGTTAAATCCTCAAATTTAAATCCCTGAAACTGCTGGAAAGTGTACTTCAGGGAGAATTCTTGCATCTGTGTACAACTACAGTAATGAACCTGGGGCTGAAGGGATCCACCCGTGCCCAGGGCTCCCACATGCATAAATTCATTCTGCTTCACTTGAACACCTGTGCATCCCACTACAAAGTTGATCTGAATTTTGTAAACATTTATGCGTAATTATGATAAAAAGCCATTATGTTGAGAAGATATTTTTTGGTTGAATATCAAATATCCTATTTGTTTTGATTATTCTAAAAAAGATCTGGAAAATGGAGCCCCGGTGGTGAAACAACTGCACTGGTTTTTAATATATTGTGTCATTTTCATACATTGAGATACTTTGTTGAAATATTTACCTACGGGATTTATGAACCTTGTCAAATTTCAGGTTTGCGGTTGTTTCTACTTAGTAGAACCTTGTGTTTGCACTGATGTAGCAAAAGAATAATTGGTACAGTACATTTTATAGCAAGTAGAGCCCCAGTCCAAAAAAATTCCTTCAATGTTTCCCCTTCTTTCTGAGCAGCGCAAGTTCTATTTCCTTCATGTACGCAAAGTCCTCAATGTGGTGATTGATCAGAGCATTCCCAGCTTTGTCTGAATGCCTTGAGGCGGGGAACATCGGTGCCATTTGCAGCCCCTAATCAGTCTTGCAAAAAGGCGTCAAAAATAAGCTAAACCCGTGTGCTTTAATTCTCCCGGCCTTGTTCCTAAATCTGACACTTCCTGAAATGTTTTGCATGACAAAGCTCAGAGTTAAAAGGCTAAAAAAGACCCTCTTGAGAATATCAGTGTATATTTTTTTCATTTTTGTATTTCATTTAATTTCAATGCCTGATTTTTTTAATTCCCATGTTCCTTCTCTGAAAGTTGGCATAAATGTTTTCATGTTCAAGGTATTAGTATACACAGTACTGAATATTTCAGATATTTTATACAGATATTAAAACAATTCAGTTTACAGATGCACTATTGTAATAATACATGTTCCTTTTTTTTTTCCCTGTAGTTCATAGAAGTCTTAAGAGAACAAGTGCAAAAGAATGTGACTAAGAAGTAATTGCTAGTCCTGTAAGAGGAGTTTTGCCCGGTGCCACTGAGGTTTAAATGTGTATGAATACATAACAATAAATAACAAATAATCCACAGAAGTAAACACAGAACGCAAACTTTGTTAAAGGATTAATGACCTTGTATTTAAAGTTGTAAGTAATCTCTTTGACTGGGAAGCACAGTGCAATAATTCAGCCAAATCTGTATCTTAAAGTACAAAATTCAGAAATGTTGTAGTAATGTGTTTCACCCAGGACCTGAAATAGAAAATAGGTCCTTAAAGTTTAAAATAACTGAATTACGTCTTTGCTGAGTTAAATCCAGTCTGTTGTCTATATACATCTATTTTCCCTGGGAGATCTGTAGATGTGCGTTGTTATTCGGACTGTCAGAGCAAAATGTTAGGATCTGATGGTGCAGAAAGAATGTCTGATGTAACAGTGTGGATTTTTATGTTTATTTGATATGTTAGAATGGTTTGTTCTATTCACCCCCCTTGGTTTCCTAGGTATAGTTGTTCCCTGCTCTGTCCCCTGTCACTCAATGTATCCTTCCCNAGGTACTAAATGTAGTTTTCCCCAGCTCTGTTTCCCCCAGAACCCAAACTCTTCACCTCAACTTTGTGTTCCCTTGCCTTGGCTGTCAGACACTGGGGGTGTGTTGTACATTCCCACTGCTGGTGACATTTCCCTTTCCATCCCGTGCCT
Source organism: Donacobius atricapilla (assembly GCA_013397315.1). Taxonomy (NCBI): domain Eukaryota; kingdom Metazoa; phylum Chordata; class Aves; order Passeriformes; family Mimidae; genus Donacobius; species Donacobius atricapilla. The sequence continues at coordinate 524,946 of WBMY01001343.1, forward strand.
GTGGTGTCCAGAGGGCCCCTCCAGTTACAGGCACAGATACCAAGATTTTGGGATTTTTTTTTTTTTTTAAGCTGGTTTCAGTTTTGCAGGAAAGCTCGTGGAGATGGACACAGCTGTGAAAACCTTGCCCCTTCCACAGACTGGAGATTGAAAACTGACCTGGAAATTGTTTGAAATTTAGAGCTGCGATATCACCTGTGTTGTTGTTTTCCATAAATACCAGTAATTGCTGAAATTCTGTTTTGCTGTTTACTTGAATTTCACAAATATTGCTCATTCTTGTCTCCATTAATTTGTTTTGGATGTTTTGGATAACATCCTGGAAGGGCACCTGCCCAGATGTGCTTTGATAACAGAGTGAAGTTAATAGCCCATTATATGAACAAGAAAAGGTGGTGCCTGAAAAACATCCTGTGCTGGGTTTATCCCTGATGATCACCAGCAAAGGACACAGTCACTGAGAGAAGTTTATAATTGCTGTTACCATGATGGGAATGAATCCCCGGATTTCCTTGCCTGTCACCTGCACATGGAGTGAATCTGGAGAAAGTTCCCACCAGAGGGAAAGCCGAGGTCAGGTTTGGCCAATATCTGCCTCCATCAAAGAGCACCATTTGGCTCCCATGCTCAACCACGTTATCTGATATTTCATTAACGAAGCTAGAGGTAGTAATTTTTACATAATAAATTATTAAACTCAGCAAACGATATAAATTCCTTTCTAGCCGCAGGTTTGGGATGTTTAGCTTACAGTAATGAAGCAGTTTCTGTTGGTTGATGCTTTTGAATAATGATGGGAATATTTTGCATTTGTTTTGGTTGAAAGAGTCTTTGAGTCAGCGTGGAGCAGATGGAGCCTCTGACTGTAAAGAGTAATTTTCAGTATGGCAGGACAGGAAGTGTCTGTTTTTTTATACACTATCTAAACAATAGGCCTAAACCATTGTTTTGTGGAGCACAGTGATTTGAGGGAAAAAAAATATTTCACCTTTAAATATTCCATGAATAAGTTTTCTTCCTAAGAGGCTAGAGGGGCAGGAAACACCAGAACCAAACAACCTTACAAAAATATTGAAAACAAACCCACAAGAGAGACACTGTAATGCTCTGAAATGAAAAGAACTGGGGCATGAACCAAATATTCCAGTCTGGGGGTGGGATTAGTTTTCTAATTAAAAAGTGAAACTATTATGACGCATCTGTAATTCACCTAGCATCAAGAACTAAGAAATTATGGGAGGGGTTGAGGCAAACACTTAAAACTGGTAGCTGAGGATGGTGCTTAGGACAGATTTGCTGGCGCTGCAGAACTGTGAATTCTCTCTCTCGGGGCGGCGTGGGGTTTTTGTACTTCTATTTCTCTGCTTCTCTTGAGAACACTCTGATTTACTTTCGCGATAAACCCGTAACAACAGGGGGATCACATTGCTGAAATGAGTTTAGCTGCGAGGGATACACAATGTCAGCTGAAAAATAGCACTGGGGAAATACGTTTTGGGCACGGTTCAGCAGAGAGCAGCTCCTGTCAGCTGCGTGGTGCTCTCTCTGCTTGGAAGTGTCTTCCAGCGGAGCAGGATCACAGAGCCTTTTCGTGGGCTGTCGTGGGTGCTGTGCCCGCGGGATGGATCCCTTCAACTGGCAATTATTCTCTGAAACACCCTGGAGATGGGAAAGTGAGCGGTGTCTGAGTGTCCATCCAGGACTGCTCTTGTGTCCTGGGTGAGGGAACAGCCTCCAACGCTCCACGTGGCTGCGGGCTGCTCAGCTGGTGTCTGTTCTGAGCCATGTGCCCACAGAAAGGCCCCTCTGACCTGCGAGACCAGAACGAGGGAGAGTGGAAGAGGTAGAAATTGGGATGCTGGATGAGGCATCCCTGTCTCATCCCTGTTCCCGGTGGGTGGGTGGTGGGGTCCTGAGCTGCCTGAATGACCGTGTCCTAAGAGTGCAGAGCCCTCATGTGCAACGCGTGGCCCCTGCCATACGGTGCAGACATTTCCAGTATTGGAACCTGCACACAAGTTCCTGAAGCGGCGAACAGAAATATGGAAATATCTGTTTCTGTCTGGGCTGCAGGTAGCAGTGACTGCGGGATTTCATTTCTGTGTTTTAGAAAAGTAAAAGCGAAGTCCCAGAGTAAACATCGCAGTAGAAATAGTCTGGCCCTGTTTTATCTCCACCAGGATTTTGGGAAAACATTGTTCTGCAAATGCACCCTGAGCTAGGAAATTTTCCTGTGAACGGTGCTGCTTATGCCAGCGCCCTGAATCTCAGCCTTGCCAGAGGAGATGTCAGACAATCCTCCTGTTTTCTTCCTTGCTCTTGCTAAAGCACCAAACCATATGGCAAATTAAGCCTGATTTTTATTAAACTTTTCATTGTGCTGAGCTCCGTGTGAACTGGGAAATGCACTTTCTTTGAACTATGCAGCCATTATATAAGCATCTTAATTAGGAGATGGTAATGTTCTCCCTGACATTCCTGGGAGTTCGCGGCTCCCTCTTGTGGATAATTAAACGTTGTTTTTTTTAACGAACCTTCTGAAAATGACTCTGCGTGCCGCCCACAGCTCCTGGGCAAACGCTGCCGTGGTGGCCTGAGCAGCTCAGGGCTGGGCTCTGCGCCACAATGCCAGGCTGAAGGTGCTGAGCAGTACCTGGAGGCGTGGGCAGGTAAAGTGGTGAGAGGAAAAGGTCTGCGAGGGGCTGCTCCGTGCATGTGACGGCTCCCCGAGGCCTTCAAAGAGATGAGTGAGCTCATCCAGCCCCTTAGAAAAGCTCTGGTATCTCTGCTCCTCTCACACAGTAGATGGTGAGGAGGGGTTTGCAGCTGGAGTGGGGATGAGATATGGGATATGTCAGCCCTGAGGAGCACCACAGGCGCCACGTTGGGATGTCTCACCATCAAATTCAAGGTGAAGATCTTTGCCAGGCTTGATGTTGAGAAGAAATTTTCCCACCAGTTGGGTTTGCAGGGACCACTATTACTACTACTAACACTATTATTATTATTATTACATTCTTGCTTTTCTATCTAGTGTGGAAAAAAATTCCATATGAATATATGCATTATATTTTTTTTTACAAATTCCCCTTCAGAGCCCAGTATTAGTTTTTCTTTCTTATTGTGGATTGTTAAAACCGGGGCATTGTGTTTATGCTGCGTCTTAAACTTGTCATAAACAGCTAGGTAATGCTTGGTGGCTCTGGTGAAAATGGCTGTAATATAAACATCTCTAAGTTAGGCTTCTGTGCTGGCCTGGGGCTGATTTCAGGCCTTTCAAACCACTCTTCTTATATGGGAAGGTGCACTTGCCTCATTACAAGTGTCAGACCTCCGGGCAGAAAAGGATCAGGTCATCTCTGCCCTACAAAAGCGAGAAGTGGCCACGACATCGCAATATCTCAAGCATAGCTTTATGTTGAGAAAAACTTGTATTTTTAGGATTGATGTAAAAATAGCAGAAACTGGTCAAAAAATGACCTGAACAGCAGGTAACTCTTCAGTAGGAGTCACTGAGTTCCGTCACCAAACCAGAAAGTGACTTTGCCCTTTTGTCACCTGCAGCGTTGTCTGCCTCTGTGTTTTGGCATGACTTGCTCACAAATGCACAGGAAGGAAACTTCAACCATTTGTGTTTCTGAGTACTGGAAGGAGGGAGAAAAACAGAGGTGAAACAGGTTTTTACTTTGAAATGTCTCCCGTCCCCAAAGGGTTTGGAAAGCAAAACTTTATCTCTGAAAATGCTGATTTCCTATTTCATAACTCGTGGCAATTTTTTCTCAATTAAAATAAAGGAATAATGATTATGGAGTTAAGTCAAAATCTCACTGCCCAGTAATCTGCAAACCAGCACTGCTCAACTCACAGCAATAGGGCAGCAAACATTTATTTCCTCAGGGGCATTATTAAACACCCTGCATATTTATTATCTCAAAGTTGGAGAAGGTCCAGATTTCTAAGGCCGCTTTCTCTCTTCCTCTTCCTGAGCTGTAATTCAGACCAGAATATAAATTTTTGACTTAATGTTTCTGCGGAAATCAGCGATATGAAATTGCTAGAAACAAAAGAACGCAGAGGGAAGAAATGGCTTGGCAAGACTGCCAGCCTTAAAGGGCAAGATTAATTTATAATCCCTCAGATTCTGGTGTACAAACACAAGTTTACAAAGCGTGTAGCTTATAACTGGCATTGTGTGGCTCTGCAGGTTGGTAAATGTTACTGCTGCTAATGGGAGGCTGCCATGAAATCAGAATTTTAGGGATTTTGTTCTCATGGGGAAATGAGGTGATAGTAACAAGGAGTCACCATTCACTCATGGGTGTACATACATAAATAGAAATTTGAGAAGTGGACTAATTCCAGCTGTGTGATTCAGGAGTATTCTGGGCAGGATATTCTGATGGTTTTATGTAGAGATTTTTCCCTTGATTTAAAATCCTGGGAAAGGAAGAGTTTGAAAGAGAACTGGGGGAAAAAAAACCAACCTGAAAGTAGTGTGTGATGACTTCACGATGACCAATAAATACTGTGTGACGGCTCTCGGGTGTAGTAAGAGTTGTTGTGAAATAAGTGTGCTTCTTGGCAATCAATTGAATATTCTTTTTTTTATTATTATTTTTTTTATTTTTTTGGAAGTTTGTAGCTGTTCTAGCAATTTAACTAAAAAGAAATATCATTAAGTGAAATGTCAAATTTTAGACATGGAGTGAATTCAGTGATGGAATAACAGAAATTTTAAGTAGTGAAATTGAAGACTCTAAAGATAAGACAGGAACTGGCCAAGAACATGAGTAGCTTTTCCAGGGTTTAACACAAAAATTGCACGGTGTCTTGTGAATGATTGAAATCATATTTTATAGTTACATTTTATTGGCAGGGAACATAGCTCAGCATTTGTTAAAAGACTGAAATGACTTGTGTGGTTTTAGGATGAGTTTAAAAGATTTTACAATGTGGCCCATCACTTGTTTCCTGCCATGCAGGTCATCAGAAGTGAAGGGACAGAGGGAGTAAAGTTCCGGCTCTCTGGAAAGGGAGTAGATCAAGACCCAAAAGGAATTTTTAGAATCAATGAGATGAACGGGGACGTCTCCGTGACCCGAACCCTGGATCGAGAAGCAATTGCCAATTACGAGGTGAGTACTCAGAGCCAAAACACCTCTCCCTCCGTGGTGGTAGCGTGCATTGTCTGAGTGTGTATTTGCTCCTGAAAGATCTGCAGTTAAATTGAAGACTCAATTGCAGCCACTCTCCCATGAAATTTCAAGGAGAACCGTTGGAAATGGTAAATGTGTTTGTTTTTCGTGCAATTGAAACTTGTCTGCTTTCTGCATGGAATTTCTGTCATTTATCTTCAGTGGAAATGCTGTCTGAACATTGTGTATGCATTTGATTTCTGAATACAAAATTTTGTTTGGACAAAGGAAGAGCTTTTGGGGAAGTTGTCACTATGGTACTACAAAATTATACCATTTTATTGTCAAATGGTCAATGAAAAGTACTATTGAACTCCGTTTTTAGTCATGGGTGTCTTTAATAGTGATAAAGAAGATTCTGTTGATACAAAAATGTTACATATGAAATGTACATCATCTTCAAAGGCCTTACTAAAGATTCTTTTCCTTGTCAATAAAAATGTTTCTCTCCATTGAATACCCTACAAATGATCTCTGAAACCTGCAAAACAACTGCCCCACATTGTCCCAAAATGCTTTAAATAAATAGAGGACCTGCCAGTTCATGTTCTCCATCCAGCTCTGGGCGTGTGTACTCACATCACTCACCCCTGGCCACGCTGATCCAGAGGAGCAGCAGAATTCCAGGTGCTCAGCAGTCGGTGAATGTTGCCTTGTGTGTCCCACCACAGGGATTGCCTCCCAGCCTCTGGCAGAGGGAGAGCACGGTGCCCTGGCCCCGGCAGGACACAGCTCGGGGGACCCTCCTGCCTGCCATGCCTGACCCCTCAGTTCTGTCTCCTGCAGCGTAATAATCAACATTTGTTCCTCCAGCGCCGTTTCCTTCCTCCTCCGGGAGAGTTTCCCAGTTTGGCGATGGGTCCTACTGCTCAAACAGCCCTGCTAAAATTTACCATATGCTGGTTTTCAACACTTGAACATCTCCTTCCTGTCTGGGTCTGCAGTGAAATGTATGTTAAGCACTTGCACAGGATTTATGGGAGTTGCTGACGTCCTTCTTCCAAGAAAAACATTGCAGTTTCTCTTTTTAACGCTGCTCCTTGTCTTCATTTGCCAGCTGTTTCTTATTTTATCAGTGGCTTTCCACCTTAACGCGTTGAGTGTAAACCTTGAATATTTTTTCTCCTGGAAAATCATGGTAGATTTTCAGCTTAATGCAGCAAACCACAAACAGCCCTCGTATCTGATCTGGCAAAAGACACACTTCAATTAAGACAGACCCATTTCCCTAGAGGCGGCTTTTTGGAGCCATGTAAGTCATGTACAAGAAATGTCATGTAGTAGGTGATCCAATACACAGCCTGGGAGGCTGGGGTGCTTCCTGAGCTGTTATCCAGCACTCTGCTCGTCACCTCACACCCATCCTGCAGCAAAAAATGGAATGTTCTGAAGGAGAACCCTCAACTTGATTATTCTGTCTCAAATCCAGACCATTATTTTTCAGTAAAGATGTTTTATGGTGTCAGGAAGACAACAGGATTTTCTCCCTGATTTCCTTGGTACACTAAAAGGTGAATAACCTGAAATATCACTGAATTTCTCTCAAAAAAGTGGGTTTTTTTGGTTTTGTTTGAGCCTCCCCCTGCCCAGCATTGTGGTTCTGAAAGGAAAAATTCGAAGCAAAACGCAAACAGGTAAAGAAGAGATCATGGTGAAAAAATACAAGTTCTTTGCAAGCCATCAGGGTATCAAGTCTGTAATCAGAGATGGGGGAAGGATGAAAAGATAAAATCTGTCTGAGTCCTTCAGCTGCACCCAGGGACGCTCTGCCTGAGTACTGATTTATTTCCTGCACTTCGTGTGGAAATCGTATGTGCTCAAGGGATAAGAATTGAAAAATGGCAATAGGGCACAAAACAAAACTTTGGTGATCACAGTATTTCATAGAACTTCGCAGGTTTTACCACCTCAGAATGTTTTAAATTAGCTAAGAATATTGAATTTGTTAATTTTTTTTTTTTTCCACTGGACGTTTGAAAATCTGGGTTTTGCTGCCCTCTTTCTCCTGGAGGCATACTGAAAAACTTGGAGTTCTTCTCTGGATTAATTACAAGAGAACATGATTAAATTAGAGAGTATTGAACTCTACACAGACAACTTTGTTCATTGTTTGTGTTAATCCCTTCTTCCTACAGTTTGTTTTTAAGTATTTTATTTCTAGTAAAGTTAGAAAATATTTTGAAATAGAGTGAAAACATTTGTCTGAGGGTCAGGGCCTGCCAGTCTTTTCGGTGGAGCCCATTTGTGTGGAAGTTGTGTTTTCAGATGAGTTTAAAATTTGGTTTTTAGCAGAGCAATTCAAACTGGCAAGAGGAGTGTAAGGCAGCTCATATTAACGACCCCACCCTCACTCTCTGAAATGAACTTATTAATCCACTTGATTTATGAGTTTATTTCTTGTGAAACTTTGTAGTTTGTGTTCTTAAAGTCCAGGGAATATCAGCCAGCTTCAGTTTTAAGTGGAAGCTACTTGTGAAGAAGAGCAGGAGGACTCAGGGATGATGACCAAATCCCAGCAAAGACAAACTGTGTCAGAAAAATTGTGTAACAGCTCCTTTTCCCCCCTCAGGAGGTTTGTTGAAGAGCATCCTGATAGGAATTCTGCAGGTCAGAGCACCCCGGTGGATGCACATGGAATGGTTTTGCTTTGGGGCTGGCTGGAGCTTGTTGACAAAACTGAATGCTCTGAAGAGGGGGCTTAAGCAGGCTCTGTGCACGTGATGGAATTGCTTCTGGGCTGGGGAGATAAGAGGTAGCCTAGAGCCCCTGTTTAGTGGGAGCGAAAGGTGCTGCATTGTACAAATACGCTCTCCGGCACATTTGGTCTTCTCTCGAGATTTGAATAAATTGGACTAAGTCAGAAATTTCAGACAATGGCAAATAGTTTTTTAGTTGGAATTGGAAAGTGCAGATGTGGAAAAACAGGTGAAGGAGATTGTTGGGTTGATTTAAGATTGATTTTCTAGCCCAAATCAGTGAGGTGCCTGCCATCCAGAACCTGCCCATCATTTATGCAATTCAGAGTCCCCTTCAGTCCCCTAGCCTTTTCTTATTCCAGCAGTGCAGAAATATTAGTGACTTTTCAGTTCTTTCCTCGAGAAAAAAAAAAAAAAAAATCAAGTGCTTCTGTAAAGAGATGTGATAACAGAGCCAAAGGATCCCAGCGAAGCTGGAGGCTGCCTGTGTTCCATGTTGATAAAACCCCAAAGAATTCAGAAACAAAGGGTCAAACAGAGAGCCAGTGAAAATAGAAGCCTGAAAGCCAGTGATTATGGGGTAAGCTGTTATTTAAAACCCCTGGGCTCATTTTCGAAACCTCACTTTTACCTGGATAATGCATTTGTAGGCAGAATGCGAGAAAAAGGAGGAAGAGTCGCAGAGGTTGATTGCCACAGCCACGACGACAAAAAGTTTCTGCGTTGCAAGAACTCTGTTGTGCTCTTTACTCCAAATTAGGTAGATCTAGAAGAATTGGCAAAAAAATTCCATTATTTTTTTTACTGCTCATGCATGAGGTTTGGGGTTAGGCATTCCTTGAGTACAGGACAAAGCCTCCAGTTGCAGAAGCCCATTTTAATCCCATGGAATCCCTGCAGCAGTGAAATCCGGTCCTGCAGCCCCTGAAGCATCAGTGGCAAAGTGCCATTGGGGTGTTCCAGCTGGGACTCGAGCTTTTAAAGGGTGTTGCCATTGCTGAGAGGGAGCAAATGTGTGAGGAAGAGAAATAATCAGAAAGTGATCCTCTGCAAGCGTGAAATGAAGCAGCTTGATAAAACTGTGTGCAAATTAGAGCTGTGACCAAATTTACCTAGGCAATTTGAACTGCTAATGAACAGTTAGTTTTAATTATTTTTTAAGTAAAGAGCTTTATTTGCTTTTTAAAAAATACTTAACAAGCAGAGGTGTGAAATCAGCCCTCAGCTTTTTTTATAATGGCAGATCACACTTCTGTGAAAGGACGCCTTGCAACTGGCAGTGACAGACTGAGATATTGAGAAAACTTATGTTAACAGGACCGAGAAGCAGACTGGGAGCGTGTAGTTCTATGAAGAATTGTTTCTATATGTTGGCTAACAAGTAGGCTGAGAGGAGGGTAAAGATTTCAGAACCACCAACAGCTCTCTGCTGTGAACTGCCCCACTTTAGGTCCATGTGACTGAGGCAAGCATTGCGAGTGAGGCTGCAGCCCTAACGTGCTCAATTTCCCTGTTTAATAAGGAACAAACAATGGAAATGCTTCACAGTGATGAGGAAAACTAGCCTGGTCAGGTGCTGAGGAGCATTTTGTGGGAAAGATTTGTAAGTGCTTTAATGCATTTTTGCAGATAAGGGAAGTTACTATAGCAAAACCCTGGAAGTGAGTGGCTGTAATTTACGGTGTGCAGGAGAGGGAATTTGTCGTGTGTCTAAGTCCATTTTAGTGCAGCCACATCCCTTTTAGAATGATTTATCATCCCCTGATACTGAATCTCTGCTGATGCTGGCTGGAGATCTATGGACAGCGCACAAAAACTTGCTGCTCCCTCAAAAGGAAAATCACGAGTTTGCTTCTAGCTTCAAGAATGGTCTAAAATGTGTTTTAATCCTGGTTATCTGCACTGACAGATTTGTCTGGAGTATAACTGATCTGCTTTTCAGTTTTGAGCTGAAACCAGCCGGTGGGGAATGCTGGACCCCAGTCATCTCCTACTAATATCCCAAAAAACAGAAGGCACTCAGTGTTTCATGGCAAGAAGTTTGGTCTTGTAGAGAAGTAAATTGCAGTAAAATATGCTGGTTTTAATTAAAGAATCATTAATACTCAGAGCAAGCCTGTTAAAATACTGGTGATTTCAAATTGCATCTGTTACATTAAAAAAATCATGGAGTAATGTCAGAGTTCAAAGTTTCAGGGAGGAATCCTTGCTATTTAGCAAGGGGAAATGAAAGAAAATTTTACTGTAAAAGAAAAAGCTATTGTGGAAGTACAAAACATAATTATTAATCAGATAAAGAATATTTTTTGTACATGAGCTGCAGTCAGATCAACTGAAATACAGCTGAAAATTCTGACAGGGAAAGAGATCTCTGTAGCTTGTGTTGCATGTTATATGGAGGGAGTGCAGAGGATAGATGGTTTTTCCTTCATATTGCTGTGAATACAGATATATTCATTAATACGCATATATTCATTAATGTGTTCTCCTGTTGGGGCTCTAGGTAAATACTGAGATGACTCTTCAAAACAAAAATACCTGGAGAGGGAAACAAATCCAGCAGAAGCAAAGGCCTGGATCCTTCAGTGAGATCCATATGGGCAAACTCCTGAATTCATGGGAAACTTTCTGGCACTGATTGTTTACCAAGGTCAAAGCCAAGGTGATCACCATAACTGCGGGCATAAATCAAATATTTGAGCATATAAATTTTAACTGGAGTCACATTTCTTAAAACTATGATTTAAAGGATTGCTTGCACAGCTGGGATGGAAATGGGATTTCCAGCTACTGGAAATATTTCTCTCCCAAAGCTGTTTCATGGGATAAAGAGAAAATCTGACAAGAAGTGAAGCTAAAATTCATGTCACTGTTATGTATTTTGTCTTGGGCAAACAAAATATTCTACATGGACTCTCTAACTTACCATCTCTTGTTCATTTTTACTGGCAATAATCTGTTCAATAAATACTGTATGTAAATCAATACCTCCTAATGTTCTGAGCTGTCAGGAGGGAACTATGATTCCTTTCAGAGGGCAGGAGCATCCTCATTTTATTTCTGGGGAAAGCCTGCAAAAGTCAACAGTCGGTTTTGCTGGAGGGCGTTTGCTTCATCCTGAGCTCTGGCTGCTGGCGTGGCTTTGCCACCCCTGCTGTCCACGTGTCATTTGTAGCAGGAATAGAGAGAATTCAGTAAAAAGGAGAAATCAGTGAAGCTTTGTTAATAACCTATAACTGTCAAGGCACTGGGCTTGGGATTCCATCCTAAAAATAACACACTCTCCAAACGCCAGGAAAAATGAGTATTTTCTTATTGAGGAGTGGGAGAACGGAAATGCAGAGCAGCAAGAACTATGGAAAAATGTGAGTTTACTGAGACAGTAACAAATGACATAAAATTTGTCTGCATGGTGGTCTAGTTTCGTGGGTTTTTTATCTGTTGTTTTGTTGATTTGGGTTTTTTTAAAAAAAATTTTTCTAATAGAACCCTGCCGGAAAGAATAATGATGTGTTCAGTAAAACACAAGGAGACTAATAACATTTTTTGTCATATTATGTTAATTGTCTATGAAACCACTTTTGTTATTATATATTAATTGCATTTGAAGGCATTTAAAAGTCATCATGATGTTTCTTTGCTGTTTTTGTTATTACATATTAATTGCATTTTAAGACATTTAAAAGTCATCATGATGCTTCTTTGCTGTTTAGCATGATTGGTTTATTTGTTTATTTTTCCTATTTGTATTATAATCACCCTCAAAATACCTTGCTCAGGCCTCACAGTTCTGGGTGCACCAACTCTTTGCCCTTTCCTCAGAACTTGTGTTTTCCTGCAGGAAAGGAAGGAATCTTAGGAGTTCAGGGGAAAGATGGGAATATCTCTTTTTTCTTGTTGGTGCAAGTCAAACTACTTGGGTAGGAAATCTTTATCTGCTCACAAACCTCTCTTGAACCAGTTTGACACCAACCAACCACAGGTTAAATAGAAATAATTACTTCTAAACAAATTATTTTTGTCTTTTTGAATGGCAAGGAGAAGCTTTTTTCTGCTCTTATTAGGTGCAAATTTTTGTTGATTTGCTTTTCTGGAAAACTGCGTGAGTTCTGAGTTTCCTGATCCTTTGCTAAAGAGTGCAGAAATGTTGCAGTGGGAATTTTGATGCAGAGTACCCACCCTGAGGCTCAAGACAAAGTCTTGACGGTCTGGCCTTGCTTCCTAATTTAATAAAAAGTTTTTTGTCATCCCTCAGGAACCTTCAGAATGTAATGCAGACATTTTTGAAGTCTGGCTGCTCAAACATCCACACCTCTTGTTCCTCACAACACAGAAAGAATTCTGTCTTATTTAGATATTTATTCAAAATTCAGACTCTTAATGTTCTGCTTGTTGCAAAGGCCTTGGTTTCTATGGCTGTGACCTGAACCTGGAAATGTGGCTCCATGACCGTCTATAGCTTCTGTTTCTGAACAAGAGAGGTGTGGTCTGTAATAAGTTCCTTTCTTCTTTTTCTTTTTTATTTTTTTAAGAACTGACTCAATGAATTCATTATATTTTTGTCAGAAATTCCCTGTCTGCAGCGAGAGGAGCTGCTGCCTCCTTTCTGACCTCTTGTTCCTTATGGACCTGAAGAAAACCACATTCCCTTTCTTATCCTTTCCTGCCATCTTCTTTTCATTTTCCACCTTCTTGCTCTTTTCCCCTCGCACTTTTACCTTCATTCCACAACATTTTACTCCCCCTGTCTTTCTTGATGTTTTATGTCATTCACTTCCACTTTTCCTACACTCTGCATTTCCTCGTTCAGACGCTGACCTGTTTTCTGCTCTTTATGACTGATGTTGCAGGGGGAGCACACAGCCATCATCTGAGCATAAATTTGTTTGGTTATTGTGTAGAACCTTTCCACTGCCTTGGCAGAAGCTGTGCTGCTTTATCCATTCTGATCAGCCCTGTCCATAAATAAATCCCTTTAGAAGCCTGTGTTCTGGAAACCTTTGAATTCACATTGCTTGCTGCGGGACTCTGTCATTTGTGCAATTTTTGTGAAATAGCCCAGGTTGTAAATATCTGATGCTAAGAAAATTTCACTGGAAAATTGAACTTTGTTCCCATGTTAAAGCCTTTCAGTCTGTATACATCCTCCATCAACTTATGGGTATTAATTGAAGGAGTGTATGATTATCTGGAAATTGCTAGCATTCAGTTTATTCAACTAATTCTAATACCTAGTCCTGTCAGCCCTGGAATTGTGGTCTGCTCAAAAGTGAGCACAGGACACCTGATAGAATAAGTAGTTCTGTGGTTTCAGAACTGTGAGTTTAATGCTTGATCTCTGTACAATTATTGTAGGATAATGGGTCATCATTTTAAAGCTGTATCTGCATGTGTTTGGGGTAAAAGCACTAAACAGGTTTTTAATTTTAATGCAGAGGTAAATTTTAATTAATATGAGATTTTTGTAAAACTTGTGAAAAGAATTTGTATAAAATTACGAAATAAGGGTGCTTCAAGCATTCAGTTTCTGGACTCAGTGATTTACTGTAATATCATTTGAGGGGATTAGGCTACATGTGATTAAATTTAAATATCTTTGCCCAGTTGAATGTGCAGTTATCTTCAAAATCCAGTCTTTTGGTATCTGTTCTTTCTTACACCAAGTTTTAGGAGTCCTTATATAGTAAAGCAGTTTCATAGGACCCCAAACACGGCCTGTTCATTGTTACATATTTTTAACATGTCTGTAAGACATTTTGAGGAAAAATGACACTATAGACCATAGGATCCACCTTATTGAAATTATAGAAAAATTACTGTGTGCTGGAAAAGAAATTTCAAAAAGACAGAAGATTGGAGTCTAGGATCTGACTGGCCAGGTGACCCTCAAAGTTTTTGACTGCTAGATTTGAAGTCCACGGCAGGGGCTCGTCTGTATCCCAGCCCACGGGTGAGGCAGGCGACCACCTGTGGGTGGGCGATAGCCACACTTTTTATATTTTGATCTTTGGAACTGAAATTAGAACCCTTTGTGGGTTGTCTCTCGCAGAATTTATCGGCTGTCCCTCTGTCACCACCCTGTTGGCAATTAGCTGGAGCTCGGCATTTAACTGGAGCTCAGTGCCTCGGGGGCAGCCCAGCTCACCAAGCCCGCAGGAGCAGAAATAAAACCCATTTTCCTGTGGCACCACCGATGAACAGGTGTTCGCAAGAAATAAAATGATTTCTTAATATAGTTCTGACTGATACATTTACCCAGCAAGCAATAAGAGATTAACTTATACACTTGTCCATTTTAAGAAAATACAGCTGCACATCACTCTGCTGCACACGTGTGGGTCCAGGCTGGGGTTTTTTTACTCTTCCTTGACTAAACGCATCCAAATATGCCCAGAATATATGCCACCGCACAAACACAAATACATGATTTCATAAACCCTCAGTGTATCCTTTATCCCGGTTTCTGGGGGGGATTTTTTGATCCACAACATCTGAAGTCTGGAATTCTTTTTGGCAGTTTGATATTTGATTCTTTAAAAGGAAAATGAGACAGGACTCGATAGATGGAAGTTCAGAAAAACCACTAACTGTGATGAAACTCATAAAAATGTGAGTTTGCAACACTGCAAGCAGAGCAGTGAGAATTCCCTTTTTTTTCCTTTATTAGTTGTTTTTGATGGAAACATTAATGGAAACAGGTGATTCTTCTGTGCTCACATTTTTCTTTCTTTAGATCTATTTCACTGCATAAGAGCAAAAGAGAGAGAGAGGCTGAGGGAACTAAAGTTATAAATATTTAGAGAACACTGCATGAAGAGACTTCTAATATTATGGAAATTTTACTTTGGCATGATTTTACTAGCATGTAAATGATAAAAGTCTTGCTGTATTTATCCTGGTTTACTTGGGTCATAACTATTTATTTCTTAATTAGACAAATTCCCTAAAATGAAGCTACATTTCTGTAAGTATCTTGGTTTATTTTTCCTCTTCTAGTAGCTCATTAACAGGAGATGTGACTTTACGAATTTTCAAGAGATAATTTGCTGATATGAGTTCATGTAAAACACCATATGTTTAGACTCCTGTGATGGATCTTTTTGTTGTGAGGGGTTTTGCACTTTTTTTTTCTGTAGTCAATAGAACGGGTCCCAGTAGCTGCTGGCAAAACCTCTTGTGCAGGTGTGAGCCTGGAAGGTTGCGAGGACAGTCCCTGGAATCCTGCCCCTTTGAGGTTACCCCATAGGGACGGGTTTTTTCCCTCTGATTTTTGTAATCTCCAAAACATTTTGTCCTAATTAGTTGGTCTGCCAGGGCTGGGGAATGCTCTGCTTCAAACTCTTCTCAAGTCCAACGCTAAAACAAGGAACATCAAACAGTCCATTTGGGATTGAAGGCTTCTGAGTGGGAAAGTGGGGGAAATATTGGAGAAGGGGGTGTGGAGCCAGAAAACCTCCATCTGAAACGGTTCTGTACATGGAAAGCTTGAGAAATACAAATTATTTCTTCCAGTTTTGTCATTAACGAGTGTGCTGTGCTGTACCCCGCTCTGCAGCTGCATTTGCAGTCCAAATTTGTAAAGCAGAGACAGTCCATCTTTTCAGAATTCTTCACAAACTCTGCTCTTGACATTATTCTTAATATTTATTTTACACACTGGCAATTCAGATATCTGAATGTAAGGAATTGAAAATACCTATTATCTATTTAAAGCTGTGTTATTATATATATTTCTTAAATGTATTATGTATCCATAAAACACAGGTGATCTCTGTTTGTATACAGAGTACAGATTTTATTTGTGGATGGGAACAAATAAAGCAATGTACTGCAGTTACATTTCTGTTAGATTCAGAAGACTTAATAGAGTAGTAATGCAAAATAACAGGATTATGATTTACTATTTAGAAATTACTAAGAGGGAGGAAAATCATGACAGTTTTAAACTACCAATTTTTCTTGTCTAAAACAACCTGTAAAAAACTTCCATTTATTTCCTTGCTGCTAAGGAAACAGTGGGGAGGACAAAAAAGAGGTAAAAAAATTGTTCTAAAAATAACATATATTGCCCAAATGCTATGAAACTTTATTTTATTTTATTTTTTCCCCTCTAAAGAGGACATTTGCTGTGGCAGAAGGCCTTACTCTCTTTCCCAGTTCTCATGAACTTCTAGTTTCCCTCTGACCAGTGTGATGTTCTCTCCCTCAGGGAGGGCCTGATCTTCCTCAGGGATTCTCAGGTGTCAAGGCCTTATTCCCAGAAATTGAAGCTTTTCCCTCAGAAAAACAGTCGCAGACTTTCTCTAGCCAAAAATCTAGAGCTTACAACAGAAACTTGGAGAAAACCCAGTGATTTTGGTACTTGCTGGGCCTGAAGTGCTCCCAAGTTGATATCCTGGCTGCTCACATGTGTGCTGGATGAGCAGTGACAACGACCGGCAGGAGCCGTGGCCGTGCTGTGCGCAAACCCAGAAAATAACAGCGCAGCCCGGGATGGTTCTGGCCCTACAGGACCTGGTTCTCCAGGCACGTCCCTCCCTTGTCCCCCGGCTTGGTGGGATGTCATGGTAGGACAGGAAATAGACTGACTCCATGTAGCTGTCAGAAGGGAAAGAAGCTTTATTTACAATCCCAACAGTTTCTTTTAGAACACGCTGTGTAACTGACACTGCTCTCCATTGGTTCAGGAACAGGAAACAACCCCTGGGACAGTTGTTCTGGCAAAGGGAACACTGTTTGCTGAACCTGTGCTGAGAAACGGAGAGAGATGTTTTGAAAAGAGAAAAGTGTTGGCAGCTTTCCCTTGGGAAAGGAGCCGGCAATGGTCAGCAAGCTGAAATTCTCCCAGGCTCAGAAATATCGAGCCCACAGCGGGACACAGACATGGCACTGCACAACTGGGAGGCTCCAACTCGTTTGTGCCCTTTAACATCTCAGCAGTGCCCCTGTTTGAAAGGCGCCCTGCATTCTGCCAGGCACCAAATTGCAAAATTAACAGTCGCTGTTAATTTCCAGCTACTGAGTCATCCAAAGATAGGGATCTCCAGCCCCTGTTCAGCCTGTTTGCAATTGGTATGTGCAATGTATTTATTAGAGATCTGCTTTAAAGGAATGCAGGTGTTTGAGGATGTGCATTTAATTTCATTTCTTCCCTGGGAGCTTTGATCAAGGCTGTGCTCACTACCTCTGCCATGTGCTTTGAACTTGTAGATGCAAGCATATAAATAATTTCCCATGTCAGTTCCTGGCTCATCTACCCAGGCTGATATACGGAAGGCAAGTTGTCTCCTAAATTCTTGTCAGTGGGATTAGTGAATTGATTAGTTGAATTCTGAATTAAAATTACAATTAAAGGAAAAATTGTATCTCTTAGGGTTCAAATCATTTGCTCAAAGTGTACCTGTCAGATTACAGGCCTGTGACCAGGTTTGTATTATGAATAAAACTTGTTTCCAATAACCTTTTTTTTTTTTTTCTGTTTGTAAATCAGTCTCTTAGATTATTAGCAATTACTAAACAAAAAAGATGTAAGTTGGTTTTTTTTTTTTCAGTTTTTCAGCTTAAGGAGGAAATTCCATTGATTCTTGAAAGTACTGAAGACGTGACTCAGGGAACGTAATTACCTACAAATGCCATCAGTAGCGTATAACGATATTTTTCCAATAGATTCAGCTCAAAGTACTTGAAATGACAATATGGGCATTGTATATAAAATTGCAGTGAGTATTTACAGGTTATTGATATATATTTTAGTAGAAAAGACTCAGGACATATTTCAGGCATGAACCTTTGCATTTGGGACTGTCAAGAAGCTTCCCTGATGATGGGAAAATTCCTTCCTTCCTTCCTTCCTTCCTTCCTTCCTTCCTTCCATCCTCTCTCTTGGTGGAAAAGTTCTTTCTGGACATATTTTCATAACTTTTTCTATCTCCATCCTCCAGCTTTCTCAATGTGGCTGTGAGCTTGTCCCCTGTTATTGGAAATGGCCTCAGAACACGACTTTCAGGCCTTGCAGAACTCTGGTATTTTTCTCCCCTCACCCCGTGGCCATGCAGAGCACATTCTAATCCCCACAGAAGAAGTTTTAGTGATTTAATAGCTGCTGCTCCTCACACAGCATCAGCAGTGGCTCGAACTGCGGCTCTGCTGAAGGATCCTTTGCTCCTGCTGATGTTATCATCTTGGTTAAGTGAGAAGCAAATGTGCTGCTAGGAGCTACTTGGGCTTAATTTTTGCTATTCAGCACCATAAATTACAGTATTTTATGGTCACTGTAAAAGGTGTGATTTGAAGCAATTATGCATTCTGCTCTAAATCCCCAAACTTTGGAGAAGCATGTAATTATGGAAAGTAATTTCCACCGGGTCAATTCTCTTTTATCTGTTCACAGAGAACACCAGGACATGTGTATGAAGTTTATAAGCATCATTTTAAACTAGACTTATTAAAGCTGCATATTAATGAGAATGTTTTCCTTTTCAGAGCTCAAAACTTGCCACGTGTGAGCAGCATAGAGAATTTACCAGCTTCTGCAAAGCTCTTCTCTTTATTCTGGACAGGGATGAAATGGAGGTGTTGGGACAGAAGGAAAGGAAGCAGAGGTTTGCTAGAATTTGGAGAGGAAATGTATAATTTTCACAAATACGCATGAACAACCAACACAGCATTTATGTGACGTTGCTACCCATTGGTTTCAGTGTTAGATACTTAGGATCTCTTGGAACAAGATTTAGCTCTTTGAAAGATGCGCTAGATTGTCACCCAACTTCTTGTTTTTTATAGGATTTTGTGTAATTTTTTTCCTACAGATTTTTTAGAGTTAAATACGCAGGGAACTAAATGCTTATTTTTCCTTGTGAAGCCAGTGTTTGAATTTTACCTGTCTGTTGAGTCAGATTTGGTTGTAACTTTTTTTCTGACAGGGAATCCAGAAGATTTAAATCACCATTTTCCTAAAGGTGTTAGGATCAGTTTTCTTTCTTTCTTTTATTGTCACCCTCAATCTCACAGATTTGCTGCTCAAGGCAGGGTACAATTGCCCTTAGTAGTTAGTAAATGCTGATTTGCTCTATGAGTAATGAGAAGTGGTGTCACACACGTGGCTCAGCAGTGGTGAGGTGGCAATGAACTCATGGGTGGTGGTGTCTTAATATCTGTCTTTGGAGCTGCATAATTACATCAGCATCCAAAATTAAACTAGGGTAGTTGTTGTCTAACTGCTTCCCATTGGGACTGTGATGGATTAGGCCAAATCCTAATAATTTCAGGGTTGTTCATGAGTCACGATTGAACTTCTAGCATGTAAAATGACAGAAAAAAATAGATTATTCAAACTGAACTCTGCTAAAAAAACAACAGTTTGTTCCATTAAAAATGGTGCTGGCTAATAGATGTGATTTCTTTTTCTACATGTGTGACGCCATTTTAACTAATAAATTTCATTTTTGACAAGCAAATGAAGAGAAAACTGAATGTAGCATTTGGGATTTAAAAAAACCCAAACAACAAGATGCATAATTTTTTTAAGAGCTTTTCTCTATGGGGATGATTACAGAATGTACGGTGCAGTGAAGAATTTGGCTGGTTGCTTTTGGAACGTGCGGAGCTGTGACAAGCACAGTTGCTCAGGAAGCAAAGATCTGGTGTTATGTCTGAGACACAGACAACACACGAGGTGCCAGGTCCAATTAACAGTCTGATGGTGGTAAATCCATTATCCTTGGAAAGAGAGGCCACCACCAGGAGACATTAATTCAATGTGACACCAACAGGGGTGTTTATATACAGCTAATTGCAATGTCAGACATTCTGCTCTAATTGAGTTTAATTGTGGCAAAATTGGAGTTAATTAAAAGTTAATGGTATAGAGCACATCATGTTATTATAAACTATGGGTGCATGTTTCATATCCTTATTATTGTTGTTTGAATGATGCTTTCAATTACTGTGCCTTGTATTGGCACTTTGGAAATGGGCTGTAATTGTTTTGACATCACTGAAAGTTATTGTTCTGAGGAGGCCTCAAGAGATGTGTTTGATTTATAAGGCTTGACAAAGTTTAGGTTGATTTGTTATATCACAATATAAATGTCACATGTGATGTTTCTACCCACCTTGCTAAGGAAAGGTTGGAGAGTGCTGATAAAACAGGAGAAGTAAATTCTACCTCACCTTAAGAGAATGATGGTATTTTTGGCATTGTCCATCGTAATTTGGGTAAGGAGACCTCAATTTCCTCGTATTTTGTGAATTCACCTTTTTCTAATTGTGCCCAATCTCTGGCTGCTCTGTGAGCATCTCTGGTGAATCTCCTGTCTGTGGGATTTTCCCTGGGTTCGCTTTGCTTTCCTCTTTCTCTGCACCCTTTTTTTTTTGCTCCTGGTATACATTATATTATATATATTCCAGTGATTTATTCACTAGCAGCTCCATCTCTATCCAACCTCTCTCTTGGATGAAGTTTTATATCAAAACCTTTCTGCTCAACATGTCCTCCTGGATGTCTTGCTGCCAATTCAGAAACAGTCATTGCATGTTCCCAGTTTTCTGTCAATTTAACCAGCCCAACCATCCTTGTGTCCATCAGCCCGGCACCAGGCTGATTTTCTTGGTTTCCTCATGTACTTTTCCTTCATGTGCTTATTTGGAACTGTCCAAATATAAATGATGTGAAATGCTGCTTTCCAAGAGCTGTGGCTCCATCTGCAACCCTGGTTCGCACAAGAGAGGTAAAAGGTGTTCCAAACGTTTTGATGAACAAAAAAGGCTGTGTTTGAAATGGCCTCTTGTGTGGGGGAAGGCATGCAGTAACATTACTGATTTTCTCCTGTGGGCCGCAGTTTCCTCAGCCCTTTCTTCTGTAAAGCTCAGTGGGCTGGAAAAGGCAGAATGTTTCAGTAACAGCAGAGTCGCGTTATTCCAGAGGGAGGAAATTTGCCTCTGGAGCTGCCTAACAGAATTTTTTCTTCTGAAATAGTATTTATTAATCTTTTTGCTAAAGTAAACTTCTATTCCTGTGGAAAATATTTAGCACTTTACCAAGAATTGTCATTTTTCAGAAAACATCAGTGAGGTGCACTCCTGTTTCATTGGACACTGTCACACACGAGGGCAATAATCTAAAGTAAGCAACGGGAGAAAAAAAACCAAACCCAAACTAAATATATTTGTCAATTTTCCTAAAGATGGAAAGTTATTTTGTTGCTAAACATTAAAAACTACCCAAAGAAGTGAGTAAAGACTGAGGTGAAAACTGTTATAGTTCAAAAAGCACAGTGAGGACTAAAACTGGACAGAGCAGGTGGGGAATAGATTTGTATTCAAACCTTTTTGTTTGATTTTTCACAGCTAGCAGGTCTGGGTTTCTTCATTTAAAGCAAGATGTTTTACTAGGTCATAGGTGCATCTAATAAAAGGAATTTCTGCCAGTGGCAGTAAAATTAATGCTGCAAATATCTTGCATCAGGAGCAAGGAACACTCCAGAAAGTCCTGAAACGAAGCTTGTGAGAGACCTAAGGAAAATGAGAGTGATGATTTCAGGAACCTGGTGGAGCTTTAAAATCTGCAGATTTGAACTGATTATACGGCACAACCTCACCCAGTTTTTCAGGGAAAAAAAAATTATTAATGTTTTTGTTTATTACCTGATATGGGTAAATACCTGAGATATTAAAGGCACAAAGGGCTGATCCAATTTTGCACTAAGGCAATATGGTGTATGCTCTAGACTTTCTTTCCCTACTCCAAAATTTAGTCCAACTTTGACTTAAATACTAAGCCATTACAGAAAGATATGCCTTTAACAAGCCATTTTCAAGAAAATATCAAGGAGTCTGAATAGGAAGAAAGGCATTCAGAGCTTTTGAGTGGTGTTGGAAATAGGATATCTCTTGTTAGAGAAAGGAAAATGCTTGATACTTTAATGTTCATTACAACACTGGAGAATATTAACATGATTCAGTACATTGTGAATAGAAGTAGCTGTCAAAAAGATGGAGTAATGGACCACCAAAAAATATAACACTGTGAACTAAACCATTGTGCTTTTATTGATGAAGAAGTGGAAATACTTGATAATCCTTGCAGTGGAATTCTACTGTATTAACAGGTACTTATTTTTCCTCTTTTCTTCTCCTCTCACCCTCAGAACTACTTGAGACTTGTATTTTTCATGGTTATGGAAAAAATCTATAATAATTTTTCTCAGAAAAAATTTTATGAGCGCAATTCTCTTTTGCAGTGAAATAGACATGAACACGCTCCTCATTTCTGTATTTTTCAGAATATTCATTTATTGCATTTTTCTGGCTTTAGCTTCGGCCCAAGTGTGATTGTTACCAGAATAGTTTCTTGTGAGGAGGAAACAAGAATGAAAGCAGATGGGATGTGAAATATACTTAGCTGCTACGGACTCAGAAAAAACTTTAAAAAGTTTCATAAATTAAATCCCCAGCTCTTTGATGTTAAGATTAAACCAGGTGGTTTACAACAAGCTTGCAGTAATATCCAAGCTGCCAATAAATCCCGTATGGGAAGATCTCCAGTGAACTTCAAGAGAATGAGGCAATTTCTTGGCTCCCATCTGATGGAGCAGGGTGCTGGAAGAGGAGGTTGCTAAGAACTTCCCATGTTTTGCCATCTGCTTCCGCCAGGCACTGAAAGTTTCCCTTTTGCCACATTTTGGGACTCTTTGAAGTCCTGAGGCTTTTCAGCTCCACTGGCTCTACCTTCCTTTTTCGGAGAATGTAACACAAAAAATTGACATGTTTAAGGTGGAATTTGATTTGGTTTCGTTTCTCTGTTTTAGTAATTTGTTTTTTAATTGGGTGGAGAGGCAATGAGTTCTCTTATGGATCGTTTATATCTCAGATTGTTAAAGTAATGGTCTCAGTAACAGTGAGAGGCTCCCGCTGTGCCAGCCAGCCAGCAGGATCCCGTGGCTTGGGAAATTGTCCTTTTGCTCTTATTTGTTGGTTTTTGCAATTCTCATTTAGGTGTAGCCACAGCTACAGCAAACCTCTCCTGGCAGTCTCGCATATTATTATTACTCACTCTGAAAAAATGCACGGCAGCATGAAAACAAAATTGTCTTTTTGAAATGGATTTGGATTGCTTTTTTTTTTTTTGGTCCAAGTCCTTTATAAGATATTAGTAATACAAATATTAATCCCTGAACTGAACTTGCATTTTTTTTTCTGTCTGTGTTACTCAAAGGAGAAGCAATTAAGAAGAGATGAAAGAATTTTCTAGAGTATACGTTATGTTGGGTTTTGCATAGCCATGCCAAACCTGGCATTGGTTTTTTCCTGAACTCTACTTTCTTCTATTTCTGTGTGTTCAAATTTATTATTAAAAAAACAGCCTCTGGAATCAAAGAGCCTTAGTTTTGATCCAAGCAGGTTAAGATAAATTGTCCCCAGGGAGTTGTCAGGTAGGAATGGGCAGTAAATTACCGGAATGGTCTTCTCTTTTTGGTTAAATATTTACAAAATATTTTTAAAAATAAGCCAACCCTCTACTCTGTCCAATACCCTCTCTCTCTCAAAACCCCCTCAAAACAAGAAAAGGAAACCCCAAAGAACTCCAGCTTTTCCAAGGGCTTAGTTTTTCACCCTTGGGAACTGAATTTCAATGCCATTTGTAGATGGAAGTGCATTTCCCTCTTCAAAGGAGGAGGTAGTTTCTGTAGTTGTTTTCCGAGTGTCCTGACCTTCAATTTAATCTGAATTAACACCATAATATCATTATTAGAAGATGTCCAGGGAAGTCAACCTGGGACTTTTGTCCCAGAGACAGAGCTCACCTGTGCCAGGCAATTGATGTCAGTGTGGCAGGATTGCCTGCAAAACATCAGATATTCTTAAAAAAATATATATATTCTTTGGCTAGAGAAGATGCATCGGTGCCTTCTTAAAGAGAAGTTTAAATGAAAACCCAGACTTTTAAAATGTGCTGTCTGAAAAACGATTCTGTCCAGGAAATTCTTAAGTTTGTTTAAAGTTCAGTCCATTTGATATATTGGAGACAAGGATCAAAAGTCTGTGAAGATTCAGTTCAGCTCCATCTTACAAATGTCAAAAAAATCCTTCTTTATTGTGTCCCAAAGCAATATAAGTAATTTCCTTAATAATTTGTCTTAGCTATCTTTCATAGAATTGAAATTCTCTTTTGGCTTTAATCTGTCAAAAAAAAAAAGGTTTCAAAATTCCCAAATCTTCTACAGAAGAGGGCCTCTCTCTCTGCACCATTTTGCATTTTTATCACCTACAACAGCAAAAAACCCAGCACGTTTTACCTTGGCGTGGAATTCTGCAATGGCAAATCTCAAACTAGGGCATCACATTCTTGTTTTGCCTGCAGCCCGCGAGGCAGTTGGGCCCCGACATCCCAACATTACCCCCTGCTGAAATCCCAGGTTATAACTTTGCAGCTTGTAAGAACATAGGCTTTGACAGTAATCAGCTTATTCCTCCAGCTTGGGGATTTTTATTTTGTTGTTTGTTGTGCTGCTGTTTGGAAGTCCTGGCGAGCTCTCTTCCTGTCTTAATCTATAATGTTTTTTTTTTTTTTCATCTTGAGAATAAACCATACTGGGATGTGAAATCACTTATTTTGTGCGTGTGCTAAGATCCATCTCAGCCAGGCTGATCCTTTGGGCCAAAGCTAAGGGTTCTAAGCTCATTAAGTAACCTCATTAACTTGCTGAGCCTTGGTGGGGGCTGCACATTGGGTATCTTTCACTGGAAGGGAATTCGGTTCAAATGTAAATAAAGAGTGACTAAAAGAACTTCCACACGTTTTTGGAAGGGTGGTTGTACCTTAGGGGAAGTGAAGTTTAAGGTGTGGATAAAGTCAGTGACATAAAAAAACCTCGATATTCTTACAAAATGGATAGAGATAAGAAGTGCACACAAGTAATTCATTCTTAGAACAACGTTTTCAAATTTTGTCCAATGGAAAATTATAAAAGCTGTATTTACAGGATCTAGACTCAATTCTTTTGCTGGGACTCTCTTTATGTCCTAATATTGTCTTTGTATTTTTAAGCCGAAAATGATATTGGAATTTCCTGGGATTCTGCTTTTTCACTTTTTGTAATCTTATCAACTAATTTGAAAGCATTGGAAGTTTGGCAATTTGAGTGATTTTTCTTCATTTTATTCTGAACAGTTCCTTTTTTTATTTTGTTGCTGATCACTACTACATACTTTCATTAAAAAATATACATTCACATGTATATAGTTGTATAATTATACACATATTTTAAAATGGAAATTAAATAAGAAATTGCAATTTTTTTTTTTTTTTTTTTTGGTCTTGTATCACATCAGCAAGGACAGCAAGGATTTTGATATACACCATTACTTAAAATGAAACCCCTGCATGTGACAGGGTTAATGTTAAGGAATCCTAAAGTAAGTCTTAATTTTGTTCACAATTGCTTCTATTTCACTCCTTATCTCAAATCTGCTGTAGAAGGTCGCCAATGTAAGACAGACTCAGGAATGATTCTGCACCAAATATTTGTTTATTTGTCTTAAAATTTGCTCATGTCAGCCCATTCTTGCTCAATTTTCTGCTACTGTTATCATTCCTCAGCCCATTAACTGGTTCAAACTCCCCTTATTTGGAGTCAGGGGATCACAGAAGATGTTGAATCCTACAGTGCCAGTGGGCATTTCTGATTTAAACAACTAAAGGTGTGCAACTCTTCTACAGACCTTGTTGGGATCTCCAGTTATATCCTCTGAATTACCAAATCATCACTGGCTCATGAGGGCAGCAATTCAGCCCTAATTAATTAGAGGTAATGAACTGAATAACTTTTCATTGCAAGAGGCTTTTATGAATGCTGTTGCCCCAGGAGCAACCATGATATGGTAAATGGTGGTTGTTGAACTCCTACATTTTGTTATAAAAGGCACAAGAGATTTAATAATCTGTAAGAGGATGAATACCCTTGCAAAAATTTTAGAGAGATTGAATGGAACTGAAGAGATGGTGGTCTTAATTCTCAATTCGTTTTGGTAATTTAGTGCATTGTTAAAAAGACATTCATTTTATGTGTCTTTTTAAGATTAATTGTATCTTCCTAATTTTTGTTGTTTATGACTACAGCTAATGTGCTGGCGAAGAGTTATCAAAGCAGGAAATACAAAATTACCTTGAAATCTTAGGTCAGGAGAGGCACTTTCCTTTTATAGATTTTGTATTAAATTATTTACTAATATATACTTAGGAGAAAAAAAAATAGCCTTTTAACAAACTTTGCTTTAACTCCTCTTCCTCTAATGGTCATCTGGGGTTATTTTGCTTATTTTCTTTACTGGTAAAGGGTAATAGCTGGAGGGGAGAGGAAGGCGTGAAGCTTTAAATCTTTGTCTTGAGGAGCACCATCATGCTCCTGTTGAAATAATTTTCTCCCGGGAGGAGAATATCATGAGGATGTGTCTGGTCACACGCAGACACAGAAATGAGATGCACACACATGTTAATGTCACGGGCGTGTATCAACTCCATGTTTAGTCAGATAATGGGGACTCCAAGTTTCAGGTTCTATCCCAATGGGAATAAATATCTTTTCCAATATAGGCTGAATTTAATTTGTACAATGCACTTTTGAGCTGTTTTAGCACAATGCCCTTAGCTAAAAGGGTGTTTCACAATTTAAAATGCTTTAACCAGGGCACGTGCTGGTATTGTGGAACGCTGAAAGAAACAATACATCCCTCAGCCTGTTTTCCTGGCTGTCAATCTAGCAACATATTTATTTCACAAAGAAAAGCAGCACCTTTTCATAATATATATTTCAAATATAACTGAGTGCTGTTTCTTAGCAACGAGAGCTCAGGAGCTGGTGATCCTGAGATGAGCCACAACACGTATGGGCTCGTGAACCACAGTGCTGCCATTAGCAGGGAGCTCACACAGGAAACAAAGGCTTTCTGATGGCTAATTTCTTCAATAATTCTTCTTTCTTTCACTTGGGAGAGCAAAGGAGCACTCGTCCCTCCCCTGAAAAATACTGGCAAAAAAAAAATCCACCAAAACCCAACTTTTCCCTCCCGTTGAATAGGCTAAATCAACTTGAAGTGCACACAAAACCATGTGGGATGAATGCGACCTGACTATAAAATAGATGTGTTTTATGAATAGAACCTTGAGAAGTAATTACTCACAGCTTGTTTTGGAGAGACTTACTTTCTTTCACTCTGAAAGGAAAATGTGCTTATGTGTCATGTTGGAACAATAGCTTTGAGTGCTGCTGATACTAAAGAAATTTTAAAGAAATTGAGTACTTTCTAACAAGGGGTTTTTCATATACTCTTGTTTTACGCTGTGGCTAATTAGGGAAAAGCAGTGTTGGGGGGAAAAAAACCACTGAAAAAGATAAACTAGCCCAGTCTTGTGGCTCTCCCCATGCAGAAATTCCCATCCTGGATCCAGATTGCACTATTTCTTTTCTTATTGAAGCGTTCCTTACTGTTTAAATCATCAGTGGTGTTCATTTCATATCAATATATACCAAGCCTATGTAAAGGGCTTCAGGAAATTAAATATAAGTCATGTAAAGTGTCCTTCCACGGGGTCTTTTACGGAACAGAAGGATGTATGAAATTATGTGAAATGTCTCTTTAGATCAATTGACTTTTGTGTGTCCAAAATGCCATGGGACCGGTGACAACAATCTCAAATTTGTGTCTGGGGAACCCTGCCTAGTTCCTGTTTGTTCCTGTGGCAAGCCTGCACAAGTAAAACACATCCCAAGGCATATTCCCATGTTTTCATGGAGCTTAGATTAGCAAAGAGTTTAGAAAAAAAGAATACAAAGGAAATAAGGGAGAATTTTCTGATTTTTGTATTATAATCCAAACATGTGACTCTTAGCTGAGAGATGAACCCATGGATGGTTAATATTAAGAAATATGAATGTGGTTCATCTTCAGTTCAATTCATGTCAAAACCTTTAAAGTACAGAAAAACAATTTTTGACCAGAAAATTTGGAGAAGTTACCAGAATCAGGAAGTGATTTGGTCCTTTACTGTCCAATTACTTGTGACAGTCCAGACAGACCTCCAGCTTTGCTTGAGCTGAGTTTGCTGAGCATAAATATATGCTTTAAATATTCAACTAGTTCATTGTAATTACTATCTATTAATATTTTGTAAATAATAGCTCTTCATTAATCAGACAATAACACTTGATATGGTGGTTAATACAAGATAACTGGATCCATTTGTAATTAAATAACCCCAGTGAAGGGAGAGCACTAAACAATCAAAGGGTCAGCTACCAAATGTTAACAAGTAGTGCATTACACATTATAGTTATTACAGCAGCAATTACCATTCAGTGATACATTTATAATGTTGAAAGTGTATTCACCAAAGGCATTCTTTATTGAAAGCTCACAGAATTAATGGAGACACGGAATGTCTGCTGTATATTCTTTTTTTTTTTTTTTTTAATAAAAATACTTATTTTCTGCTCCTCTGTTCCATGCACTAAACTTGTGCTAAATGTTCCCCCTGCTGTATTTCATTGCAAGATGCAAAGTGCTGTCTGATGTGTGTTTTGTTTATTTGTGCAAAGTCTGTAACTGCGAAGGGCAGTGCCATGAAATATTAAGAGCCTTGCCATCTGTTTGTGAGAAGATGTGAGGTGTGGCTGTAGTCAAGGCTGAGTGCTCTGGAGTAGGAGGGAAGTTTTTATATTTACATTCCATATGGTACAAGCAAAATATGGCAAACAGAGCATTTTCAGATGACACCCACAAGGTAAAGTCCTGGCTGTCCTGCAGGCCAAGCCAGATTCCTTACTGCTTTCAGTGAGTGCAATTGTCAGCTTGTTCTCTCAGATATTAATTTCCCTTAATTTTGGAAAGACTTAAAACATTTGCATTTTAGCTACCACGGTCACCTTTAACAAATTCTCTGAATCTGCAAAATCCCATCAACAGGTCAGAAATTCACCAAGACTATCAGAGGAAAAAAAGAGCAGAAGTGACAAGTGCAAAGACTCAGAAACTTTCACTGGCCACGGTGGCCAGAATATGGTGAAAAATTGTTGGTTTATTTCTTCAAAAGCAACATGAATGAAACCATGCCATTAATGAATGGAGAGGATTATTTCTTATTAATGAACAGGAGAAGAATGTCGCTTTGTGTTTTGCTGTTGCAACACCTCTCTGCTAAAGGGAGGAGAAAGTACAGAAAGAATGAGAACACCAGAATGATCACAACTTAGGGAAGGATCTGAGCGGGGCCTTCTGGTGCTGCCGTCTTCCCATCCTTTAATTATTGTTCTGCTTCCGTGATGCCAAATTAAAGAGTCCCACAGGCCCTTTCTAGGTGATCATGAGATTTTGAATGTTGTGCTAACTTTGACTCTCTGAAGCTGTGGTAGAGTGATCTGACTCCCAGGTCCTTTTCTGCTCTCTCAGTAGCTGATCACCTCTAAGACTGTTTCTCTTATTGCCTTCAGAGCTTCCTGCAGGGATGAAGAAACACCCGAGTGAGGATCTATCAAGATCTAGGAAAACCTATCCATGAATTTTTCACGAGATTTAATTGACAGAATCAAAACTTCATCATTCACTCTTCCCAGCTTAGCTCATGGCACAGTGTCCAGGCAGTGCAGCATAGGTTGATTCTGAGAGATTACTCCAAAGTTAGGCCGCCCAGAAATTGTATTTTTATTTGAAATAAAAACATCGTTATGCCTTTTATGTAGTCACAAGAGTATTTTGAAATTCAGGTTTTGAGCATATTGGAGCAGGGCCTGTCTCTAACCACACAGTTTATTTTACGTGCTCCTCATCTCAGTAAGGATCATGATTTATTCCCACTATTGCCATAATAGAAATTATAAGAGCAATAAGGTGAAATAATGTGAAAATAAAGAGCAAAGGTTTTAGTCGGCAGTCTTTAAAAATTACGTCTTTCACGTTTTTAAGTTTTTAAGCTGACAGTTTACCGAAGGAATGAGGGCAGTTTACATTTCAAAGCTTAGTTTACAAAATTGGTTTGGTTCATGAGAAACTTTTGGTTGTGTTTTACAAATTTGTCCCTTCTCCCTGCCTATCCCTCCCTCTGTCCTGTTAATTTTTAATCTCTGCACACATGCATGGCATTCCTATGCCAACAGTAGAGAAAACTGCTCTTAAACTCCTCATTACATGGATATTTTGACACAGTCTTATCCTGCAACCTGTGGAAGAGATTTCACTGGTTTTAGACTTGTCAGTGTCCATTACCAGGCAACCTACAGGACAGCAGCTGCAGAGAAATCAAATTTATACCCACTTCATTTTCCAACAGCATAATTGAGAATTCCATTTAATCTCAGTATATTCTGTGCTGACTTTTACATCTTCCTGAAGCTTCCATTCTCATCAAAGATTTACATGGTGTGTTACCTGCTTTTCCTCTCACTTTTTTTTTTTTTTTGGCAGCTAATGGCTATTCATAATGCACATTTTATATGAAAAATTGTTCCATTATTATCCTTCTCTCCTGGGCAGTCTGAAAAACAGGAAGGCAAAATGAACATTAAAAGCTTGAATTCCGACTTGCCCAGAGATGAAGCTCAGTGCTCAGCTTCTTCTGTGGGCTGCTTTTATTCCATAAATTAAGCCCTCTCTACATAACAGCCTGTTTTCAGTTCTGGTTTCATCTTCACGAAGGACAAACAGCTTTGTGTGTGAGGTTTCCTGCAGAGCTGCTGTTCAGGCAGGATGCAAACATTTCAAACCATCTCATCCTGAGGGGAAGCAAGGTCAGCAGCAGGCAGCATCCAGGCTGAAGGGACTTTGGAGGTGCAGCTGGTGAAGAGCTGCACGAGGCTTTGAGGGGCACGGGCCGCAGGTGGGACAGTGGATTTCACCTGAGGTGCCTCTTCTTCAGCTCTGAGTTTAGATTGGGGGGGAGCTTTAGGAATGAATTCTCTGAAATCATTTAGGAATGAATTCTCTGTTTGGTTCAGATTGTGCAGTGGGCTTGGAGGTGATGAGCTGGACTCCTTTGACTGAAAGCAAAGTGCAAGCCCCGCTCAGGAGCTCACCTTTCATCCTCGAGCTCATCCTCAGAGGGGAGCAAGAGCAGAGCGAGGGTGTCAGGTCCCCCTCACCGGCTTCGGCTCTGGGGACCTCCCGACGGCCCGTCCACCTCTCTGTGCTCCTGCTGCTTCAATCCTAACACTACGGATCACAGCACTGGGAATAATTGTTTGCTCTCTTATTAAAGATGCATCCTAGCTGGCAAGCATGGATTCCTTTCATATTATTGAAGGGTTCCGTAAAATGCATTAAAATTCCCCTAGGTCTGCAAAACTGTGCGTGAAGTTTTTCTACAATTATGCGAGAACTGCTAAGGTGATGACCGTCTGTGCAGTAATTCAAGCGTCTTCAAAAGTATAAAATAGGGCATTCATCTTTTCTGAGTTTCAAAAGCAGCTTGTTTTCAAGCGAGAGATTTTTCTTCTGGTTTTAAAAGGGTCATACTTTATCCAAAGCAGAAAGTAAACACTTAATGTATTGCTGTTTATGTTCTTTTTATGTGTGTGTGCGAATATTTGTGCTGCTCTCCCTAATAGGAAGTCAAGGAAGTTGTTTGGGCATATAGGCTTCCTGTCAAATATACAAGACAAGTGATCATCAGAAAATAAGGCAAAACAGGGTATAAAAATGAACAAGCAGTAAAATATGGGGGTTTGTTAGTCAGAAACCTTGCAATGCATGAAAATTATTTCACTGAATGTCCAAGCCTTTCTTTTTTTCTACTTTCTCATTTTTCTTTTTTTCTTTTTTTTTTTTTTTTTTTTTTTGCTAGATTGATCTACAGTAACTCAGGTGATGGTACTGGATGGAAGTTAGGGACCGAGAGGTTATAAAAGAAAGCTTTCAGGATTTTTATTTGACAATATGATGAGCTTCTGCACTTGCTTTTGGGAACAGTATGTAACACTTGGGATTCTCCATCATAGCTCTTTCAGCAGGATTGTTTCTGATTACAGTGTGGTTTGCCATTCCTGGGAAGAGGGTGATGAAGCATAAAACACATCCCAGACCAGCCTGGCCTTTGCTGCTGTGTTCCACACTGGGACAGAGCAAAATGCTCCTCCTGTCTCTGCAAAGTTCTCTGACACGTGCAAGTCCCCAGAATAATTTTAAATTCAGGCCCTTGGATGAAATGCAAATGTTCAGCTGGCAGAAATCAGATGCCACTGAATTCTAGGAATCAAAAGCGAATTTTGTTACCAGTTTTGCAGTCTGGTGTGATTCCCCAGCCTTCTAATGGCCACATACAAGGGTCCATATCCTTTCTTGAGGTACATGCACTAACATCTCTGATCTTCATAAGAAATCATAGTTTTCTAAGCTTAGAAGGTTAAAAATTAGGAAACTGAGTGAAGAAACAGGCATCGTTTCTTGCTGTATTGTTAGAAATAAAGATGGAGTTTTAGAGCTGAGTTTTAACGCTGGGTTTACTCACGGGCTGTAGGAAGTGGTGAAGTGGCTCCATAGGATGATCAATTGTTTAAATAGCTTGAATTTCAACAGCACTTAAAACATGTACTCACATGATTGGCACTAATGATTCTGAAAGAGACACTATATTCTGTCAAGTGAGTAATTTGTTTTTTTAAAGAATTGCTTGAATACCTGTTTACTCTGTAGACCAACAGTGGGGGTGACATTATGGTGATACAGCCAATAAATAGGATGGTTATGTTTTTTTTTAAAAGTATCGGAAATACTTGCCAACAAAATCTGTCATGCTGGCTGTGAGGAAATGGATATTCATGTGCCTGTGAAATTTTACAAAGTCAAAGTTGTGTTTTTGGTTTGGCTTGCCTCTAGCTTTTAATGATCAAAGTTGTTAGTACCTTAAATATTGCAGTGGCATAAGCTTCAGTGAACAAGAGATCAGAGTACTATTGCTTATATCTTCCATAATATTTGCTTCATTTCATGAAAAGTGACTTAATGAACTATTGGCTGGACCTGAGTGCATTTGGAACTTGTGTGAGTTTAAGCAAGGGAGCATTGACCAGCACGATCGGCAACATTTTGGTCTTGGATATGTTACTTGTCTTTGGAAGCAGATTACTCTAAATAACAGAGTGATCATTTCTGGGGAAACAGACCCTTGTGCAGTAATGTGAGGGAACAGGGTAGTCCGGACTTCCCATTCCTGATCCACAGGAGCTTTCCATGGCAGAAAACAGCAGCACCGTGGGGTGGATTCCCACAGTATTTGTTCCCCCACCGGGTTCCTGGGGGCTGAATGCAGTCACCCAGGGCAGGTGCCCAGCCCCTGCCACCCCCAAATTCCCTTTGCTTTTCCCTGGAGGCCCTCTGTGAGCCTGGTGTGGACCCAGGGCCTGCAAACCCTGGATGATGTCTCTGTGCTCTGCACGGTCAGTCTCGCAAGGCTGTAAAATCCCTGCTGCTGGCTTTCCATCCTACAGGACTGATGGGACTTTGCATTGCTGCCGGACATTAACAGCAGAAATCCACGGCAAAGCATGAGGCAAAGATAACTGAGGCTGCCACGGGTAATGCAGAAGCGTTGGCCGGGCCAGCCGTCTCTCTGCTCTCCGCACAGGCACCTTTCAGAAGGTGTCCTCATCCGCTGGGCACAGAGGAGGTAGAACAGGGGTGAGGACCTCCTCAGCTTTTACCCTGCGTTTCACACGCAGCCCTCGGGATTTTGCTCCAGCTCAGGCCCTTGGTGAGGACTCAGCAGGTTCATCAGGGAAAGCTTGTGCCCTCTGGAGTTTTTAGGGCGGGAGCTGCATTTCCCCCGTGTTTCATGGAGTGCAGATGGCGCAATAAGGGCGCACGTGGTTCTTTATGCCGTTCCTTTGCTGTTCCCATAACTTAATTAATGAAAGGAATGAAGAGGGAGAAGTTACATAAGGCCCTTACTTGGGATTAAGGATGTTGAGTGTTTCTATCTTAGACATAAACTGCAGGGCCTGCTGAAGATATGGTACATCAGAAAAACAGATTTGATAAGATTACAGCAACTTCAAGCATCTGCTCCTGGTTGAAGTTTTTCAATTTCTGAGTAGTAATCTTTTGTTTAATGTTCTTTGTGTATTAAATCTCCTTAATTCCAGAAACCTTTAATCTGTGTATGTAATAAGACATTGCTGTTGAAGTGCCAAATGCTTTGTTTGCACATTTTTAAGTTTCAGGAATCTGTTAAAATACCAAAATGTCCTTTGCAGAAGATTATTTAGATCATAGGCTCTATTGACTGCTGAAATTGTGTTTATTTTCACAATGAGAAAAAACAGCCATTCTAAAGGAGAATAAAGAAAACCACTGAGAAGGAGTCTCCTTCCAGTCCAATCTCATTTGTTGAAAGAAAATGTATATTAATTAAAAATTTAGACACTTCATTTCTGTTGCAAGGCTCCTTGCAAAAGACGAATTATTTTATACATCTAGTATGTGTTGGAACTGACAGATGAGATTAATATGCTTCTTAAATTACCATTACCAAGGGTCAATTAATAAGTGAACTAACCTTGTGAAAGTCATTCTGAAAGACTAGTTACAGATCTGTAATAGTCCCTGTCAAATTACATGGAATTGAGAAAATGAGAAATCTGTCAAATAAATACGATACCTACTAATTGCATTCCGCATAAGGTAAATGAGCTTTGGTGGTTGTTGGGGGAAGGAGCAAGAAATCAGTCGAAGAAATGTTGCCATTAATAATATACAAATTTGGAGTAAAATTTACTTCAGGGAACATGAATGCACAGAAACCTCCCTTGGTAACGGGAAAGTGAAGTTTCTTGGCAGGCAAAGAATAGGGGATATGAAGGTTGAAAGATCATTAGAGAAATATTTCTGAGGCTATTATGTAGTTTATTACCTTGATAATTACAGAGTTTACCTGTTTTTTCATTCTTTGATGCAATTTTTAGTTGTCCTCTGGATCTTTAGAGGTAAACTTATACAAATTAAGGGTTCATTATGACAGGAATTAAGCCAACCATATTTACTGTGTGGTGGCAAAAAAATAAAAACCCCGATTCCAAGTTTCTCCGTGTGGGAAGGACTTAAAAAAATACCCAGCTCCAAATCTGCAGGGTGACCAAGCATCCTGTAAGTCACTAATCTTATTTCTTGGATCAGGTTATAAAACTGCAATAGGTATAAAAGCAAGATCACAAAAAAAACTGTCTGCGTTCTTCCAGGAAACACTGAAGATTTAAGACACTTCCATCAATGAAATCAACCACTTTGGGGTTAAATTTGGGGTGTTCACAGCTATTGGCAACTGCAAATATGATTTTGCACTGTAGGTTTCAATGTGAGCCCATCTCTGGGTTACTGGGTTCTGTCTGATAAATCATCCAGCTACATCTATGAATGAATAAATACTTTATACAAATATGAAATACCATGAAAAAAGCAGAAACTAGCTGTATGATGTGAACCTTGAAAAAGCAGCAAGTAAAACATTTATTTGTGCAGCAAACCCCAGGTTTTGTGCTGTTTTCCGACAGCGTCAGTTTAAGAAATTTGGATATTTATAGCATTAAAATAGCAGTCATGCTATTGGATAGGATAAGCACACCAGCATGTGCTGCCCTGAAGCTTTGAGCTGGAAATCCCATATTCCAGCCCGGGAAGTGTTTCTGAGGCAGGTCAGCAGTGCCATGTGACTGAAGGGATCAGTCAGCACAGCCACTCAGCATTGGGCTGGAAAGCTGAAGGCTGAAATGTGCTCAGTTGCAGCCTTTGATGGGTAATTCTAAAAGATAAATGTGGTTCTGAAAAGGAACCTGTTCAGAGAAAAACACTTAAAAAAAAAAAAAAGATGTTTCCGTATATTTATTCAGTTCTGCTCTCTGTGATCTTCTGCTGGCAAAGCAGAACATGAAGCAGGAAAATAAACTTAATGTCACCTTTCTGGTTTCATTAGTGTTAGAACATTTTTATAACACTGAAAATCCTGTATAGATCAAGATTTTTTTTTAGTGAGCAACTTTATTTTAGTTAAACTCTTACAGGATATAATTTACCTGCTGTCAAACCCAGTTAAGCGACATAGTTTGGTGCTATCATATTCCAGAACATGTCAGGATTTGATGAGCTCTGAATGTTGTGTTTAGCAGTATACATTTTTAAAAAGATTTTTTTTCCCCAACATTGTATTCAACTCACTGAACTCACTGAATCTTTCTCTGGATGTCTTTTTTTTTTTTTCTGCTGGAAAATGTTCCTGTTATACAATTTTGCTGAAGAGACAAGCCATATTCATGATTATTTTTCGACCTCTTAGAGAGAGGTGAAGGTCTAATCACTTAAAATACATTTCTTACAAGCCTATTTTTCTGTGGTTGAAATTTCCAGTTTCTCTGAACTGTTCAGTATGAAGCTCATTTATCTCCTGACATGAAGCAATTGTTTCTAAGTGGTGTCTGCAGTAAAATCAGGGCAGTTGAGTAAGCCCAGAGCGGTCTCTGTCTGTTGGCTGCTCCCCGTGGTGGTGTGTGAGAGCTGCTTGCAGGAGAGCACCCAGTGCCAGCTATCAAACACTCGTGCGAGCCAGCAGCCCTGGCTTGGGAAGGAGGGGAGACACAACCATGATAATAAAACACTTAACCTCCAGAAAAATGATCAGCCCACCCGAGCTTTTACTGCGTTTCCTTCTGCCCCCGTTTCCTTCTTCGGTGTACAATGAAGCAAACACAGAAGTTCTAAAATAATTCTTCTTGGCCTTCTTTCGGTTTTGAGAAAAGATTTTGGGATCTTTGTGCCTTCTTAAGTAGACCTAATAATTGTAAGTTGGTTTCTTTTTGCTGTTGGTTTCTCTTTCTTTCTAGAGCCACAGAATCATCCACGTCCCTTGCAAACTTGGCTTTAGGAGCCTTTTGTTATTCCCATACCAGGGGATTTACTTGGTGCCATCATAGCAAACCTTTAGTTCTACAAAAGACCTCAGTTCAAACCAGACTAGTTCACTCTTTTTGATAGGCTCCGTGGGGTTGATGGATTGCTGCTGATTTCAGCTCCAAAATCAAGCTCCTGCATCGATTGGACTGAGTTTCTCTGTGTATTCTGCATTGACCCAGCAAGTTACTTAATAGTGACAGATTTATGAATAGGCTACTCCAAATAAAAGACATTATTTTATGTTTGAACCAGCAATGTATTGATGAGAAGTCACCTTGCCAGGCCAAAGGAGAAGAACCCGTTTTGGTGATGTAGCAGAACTGGTTGAGGACCTCTTACGTGATTTGCCACTAATTGTTGTTTTATTGAACAGTAAAGCCCAATTATTGTGTTTGCTGTGTCCGTGACCTTAAAAAAAGAAGAAGGTGACAGGAGCAATGGAATAGAGGCAGGACTATGCCTAGTCACAGAGCAAAATTTGGTGGCTAAATCTTGTTTTCCTCTTCAGACACTGTCCAAAGTGCCTAAATAAGATACTGTCTGTACTCAAAGGGACTGTTGCAATTACATTGGCAGAAATAATGACATTTCAAGCTATAATTAAATGCATTTAAAGCAAATCATGGTGTACTGTTAAAATAACTTTCTACACCTTTCAAAAAGTTCATTTTTTAACACTCACCTATTATTTTTTGAAAAGATCTGTACTGGAACATTAAGTCCCTTAATTGACATAGGGGAGTGCACCCTTCCAGGGGAGTGTAATGGAGCAAAATTCCACGGGATTATTTTCCATCACCTTGTGACTTCAACGCTACTTTGGGAATAAATACGTCAAGGCTGAATGGTCTGGTCTGTGCAAGAAGTCCCCGTGTTGCTTTGGAGCATCAGCTTCAAAAGTGTCTTCAATGACTCCCTCTTCTAGGACATTTTGAATTTTAAATGCTGCACCCCAGCAGATTTTAACAGCTCAAAATGGTGCAAGATTTCTCCTCCTTTGCCCATTTGTTTCTACAGTCTGTTTAATTCCCCAGTCTGGCCGCAGCAAACCTCTTTGTTTGAAATTAGTTGCCTTTATTTAATTCCTCTGACCTTGAACTGGAACATACTTTTATTTCTATGGCGCCTTTAATTGACCCCAGGTACTGTGCTTGTGATTATCTTTGTGGGTCACAAAAATCCCTTTCTTGGGTTTTTGAGTTACAGTTGTGCAAAGGGAGAAGCAGATCTTCCTGCAACACTCACTGGGATGAGTTCTGGAATTTACTCCTTTTATGATCCTTTGGTTTGGGGGTGCATGAAAAAGGGTCTTGCTGATTGTTGTAATTCAAAAAGGGTTTTTTTTCACTTGCAGTTTTTGGTGCTAAGAGTATTTAATTAATTTTTTGACTGACCATATCCAGGCTTTACTTTTTGTTGGAATACCCAACTTTCCAATTCTCCCTTTGCCAAATATAATATTCCACATAGGATTTTTTTTTTCCAGTTGGTACAACTGATGCAGCTTGATGCAAGCAGTGAAAAAATAGACATCTACAATGTAATCCCTGTAAAAAACAGTTTTGATTTCATTTTTGGACTCAAACTCATGTCTGTTAGTCTTTGTGGATAGTAAAAGGGTTTGAAAAGGATGAAAAAAGACAAAAGATGACATTGTGAGCCTTGGAATTCAGAAAATTGCTCAGATAAGGTCACCATAATTTGGAGTTTGGGAGAAGCATGAAGGAGAGAAAAAGAGAAATCTTTATCTCCAGAAACAAAATAGGTGTGGAAACATGGCACAGATAAAGTCCTGAAAGTTAATGCCAAATCAGTGAGTCAGAAGTCTGGATTTGGTTTGAGATCTGATTTTATGAAAGTGCAGCACAGGAATTGTTGTTGTGTGTTGTAAAACATCTTGTAAGATCTCAGAATTAAGGGAAAGGGGTGATAGAGCATAAAATTCACTGAAGAAGTGCCTTCCTAACATGTTAAATGAAGTAAATTACAGTTGACTGAGATATTTAAAAATAAATAAATAAATCCAGTGAGGCATGCTAGAACTGCAAATGACACCTTAAGATTAATAGTTCTAACAGGTAATGTTCTCACGAGAGCTGAAGACCAGTGAAGCATTTCAGAAACTTCCTGGGTGAAATGTAAGCAAGGAAAATAAAAGAACACGAAATAAATTCTGCCTTTCAATGTGTCACTACACAGCAGATGCTTGTTGATCCATCAGGAATTACATTAGAGCTATTTGACTACTCAGAAAAGACTTCTACTGTGTTAATTCACCTAATTTGAGACTCATTGACTAAATCTTCCTTTATTCACAATTAATGCAGGGAGATGGTCCAACATGTTAACACTGACAAAGCCTCAGTTAAGAGAGAGAGAAGAGGTAATTTGAAATGAAACATTTTATTTTGGATCAGGCTGCCCTTGGAATATCTTTCCACTACATCCATGTCTGCAAACTACTTTTCTGTGACAATAATCTGGAATCTGTTCCGATAATTTCCTTTTTCTATGAATGGAATATAGATCTAATAGGAAAAAACCCACTACACTGCTGGACTGAAACAGAGAAACTGCTCAGTGTGTGTGATCTGGGATGTGCTGATCTGTTTAGTTGCTCTTACCAGGAAGATCAGCTGTCTGAATTATAAAAATATCTGTATTGGAAAAAAAACCAAAACAACTGGGCATAATGTGAAATTCAGTAAAGCTGACTGCAGACAAAATCAGCAGAAACTCCTTCAGTTTGGAATGGCAGGGCAGGATAAAGAGAGTTTTGTTACCTCCAGTGCTTGCATTTCCTCACAGCTGCTGAGGGCGTGGAGTGCAGCAGGGCAGGGAAAGCCGAGCACTAACCCTGAATTATTCTGGGCTATATTTGATATATTTACCCCCGCACACGTTAAAATCCTTAATATAAAAAATTCCAAGCCCTGATGGTACCGGGGGAGATGGA
Organism: Donacobius atricapilla; assembly: GCA_013397315.1. Lineage (NCBI taxonomy): Eukaryota > Metazoa > Chordata > Aves > Passeriformes > Mimidae > Donacobius > Donacobius atricapilla. The sequence goes on from WBMY01001343.1 coordinate 564,716, forward strand.
TAAAGTCGCTTTTACTGACGAGTGTGACCGAACACGCAGTGGGGAGCGAGGGGTGGAGATGATGCTTCCCACACCTTTTCCCACCAGCAGGGAGATGTGTCAGCCGGGGCTCAGCAAACAGGCAGCAAAATGCCAAATGTTTGCTGGGCAGGGATGTGAGGAGGAAGGAGAGGGATGTTCCGTCCAGGAACGTGCTCAGACGCTCGGGTTCCAGTTGGAAAAGTGTGTGCACGGAGTAAAGGAGGCTGCCAGGGCTTGGGAAAGGAGTTAGAAGGAGATTTAGCAGACGAATAAAAATTAAATAATTTTTATTTATTTTTAAAATTTCAACATTAAGGAGCAAGCTCTTCTGCTGAACTCTAAGGTGGTGATAGAGAGAAAACACGAACTGAATATGGGATGAAATACACAACGTGGATTTTAAATAGACCTACAACACACAAAACCGAAATTATTTTTGTTCAAGTCATGAAACAAATACAAGAACCATTACTTTGTAATATTTTTCAACCTATAACAGATTATTAACATTACAACAGATTTACCAAAAGTGTACTAATGTCTCCAAAAGTGGAATATATTAAAAAAAAAAAAAGGCGTTTCATTTGGGCATACATATTCATATATATATGAATCTATAAGTAATCAATCAATAAATGAGAAAGGGACTGTGTAGATACACAAACAGAACACGTCACAGTTTATCGCCCCATCCTGCGTGCTGGGACGGGGGCATGGCAGACACCTTGTGCCACAACCCAAATCCCTCACAGCAGCCTGCTGTGGTGGGACCTTTGCAGCTCGGAAATTTTCGTGGGTTTTGTCACACACGGCCCTTAGGATTTGCAGCATGGTCATCTCCATCCTGTAAGCAGAGACAAATAAATCTCATCTGGTTCTCTTTTCCTGCCTTCTGGAGGCCAACCTTCCAGAGGGTGAAGTTCAGGAATGCTATAGAATTGTATCTTACAAGACTGGGATGGATGTAGTGCATAAAATATGGTGATATAACTTCAAATTTTGAAGAGCAGAGCAATTTTATTTACAGGAAAAGCAACATTTTCAGCAACTCCACCAGGAAAATACTTATATCTAAAGTGCTTTCTTCACTGACACTTGGATCCCAAGCACTCTTATTTTGCTCTTGGATGGGCTTTGAAGGAGTCCCGGCTGCAGCTGTCCACGGGAGCACTGACAGGGTAAAGAGGATGAGCTCTCACCCCAGGAATGCTGGCAGGGCTGGAAACTCTGCTGGGAACTGCAGCCGTGACCTGCGGGCCCTCCAGCGCAGCCTGGAAAGTCTTCTGTACAAGTGCTTTTGTAATTGCTTGTTTTGTCACTTAAAAATAGACAGACCTGATCTGCTGCCCCCGTTCCAGCCTGGGATCAGCCTGAGTGATCCTTGACTTCAAAGACCTTTTCCCACTCATTTGCAGAAACAGATATTTTAAGCAATAAAAACAAAGCCAAATATATGGATGTGTGATATATCCCTGGCATTTGCACTGACCTTTATTTCTTATGCCTAAAGAAGTCAGTTTCCTTGTCACCGATGCATTTGAGATCTTGCATTTTAGTTCTTGGTCTGATTAACTACGGGCTCTCTCTGACCCTGCTGCTTCTTGCATCCTTCCACGAGTTGAAATCTGTTAAACTCTTGCCACTTCCTCCACTTTTGGAGTTATTTTTGAGCAGCCAGAATGGTGAGCAGTGTCAAATAATGCCAGGAGCTATTTAAAAGTGCAAAGCTACTTTTTTTTCAGCTTTTCTTTTGTAAGTGTCTTTGTGGTGCAGCATAGAGCCTAAAAATTCCGGCACAGCTAACGTCTTAATCCTTTATTTCAGTCCTACTTTGTCTCTTTTTGATTTCTTGAATGTTTTTGTGGTGACTAGACTTGATTGCTTTGGTGAATCCTGATCACTCCTCTCTCTCCCCCACACCCCCGCTCCCTTTTTGAGGGGATCAACATGTGCTCTCTTGTGATATGGGAAGATTTTAATTAGTATTTACATGATCATCCTTAATACTTTTGGTGTGTGTGAAGTGCACGTGGCTGCTTGAAGAGCTGTGCTGCGCCACAGGTTTGAGGGATGTTCTTCTCGTTTGTTCACCGAGGTTATTTTTGGAGTGGGCATTCTCATTTCAACTCCTAGATAATACTTAACAGGATGTTTGCTTCAGAAGTTATTTCAATTCCATTTTTGTAGCCACATGAGAGGTTCTTTCAGGCTTTCTGTTGTGAGGATGCATAAAATTATTTTCACTTATGTTTTTGTGTCTTTACAGATGTAGAATAGTGTGTAACGAGGGGGGGTGGTGGTGTGGGATTAATGTATGAGAGGACAATTGGGTTTTCAAAGATCTTTCAAAGGTGTTTTGATTTTAATAGGATATATTATCTAGTCTCATAAGGCACTTTGAAAAATCATACTGTGCACATGTTGGTAGCTTAATAATCTTTGTAAATCTAATTTTACATTACTTGCTCAGCAAGAGATGGAATATCGCTATCAGTCTTCTGTGCAGAGATCAAAAACCCATATTCAAGCTTGATTTGAATTTTGTCTGGTCTGTGGCTTTGGTGAAGTCATTTCATCTCTGTCTCCCACCCTTCGCCTCTTTTATTTCCGTGACTGATTCTCATTTGAAACACTCTGTGCCTGTTGCTCCCATCAGTTCTCTCATAATGAATCGGGGTGGTTACAGTCCGAGCGCCTCACACCTCCTTTATGCCAGTCCTAAAATGGGGATTTTGTGGGGCTTGGAAGCTCTGGGAGGGCGGCAGGACCCTGGAGCTGCTCCTGGCCCTCCCATCCCTGCTGCCCACAGAAGAGAGAATTTTGGGATGATGTCAAAGTCTTCCTTCTCTGCCCCCAACCCTTTGTTCCCTGTGACTTTTTGCATAACTCACCAGTTAAGTTCAGTTTTCTCTCATGCCCTCTGTGTCCTGGGAAGTGACATTCCTCAGAGAGACTGGAATTTCCAGGGATACACCTGGGGCAAAAGATGGGCCGAAGCTTTGGAAAATTGCTGGGTACTAATTTCTGCTAGTATATAAAACCTTAAATGATCTGTGAACAGCAAAAGGAATCTTTGCAAAGAATTGCTTATTACAAATATTTAAACATTAAAAATAAGAAATCTCAAATAATAGTCACAAGACCTCACAAGTAAATCTTGCCTGCTCCAAACTGACTTAAACCCCCCCTGAAAATACCAATTACTGCTTGCTCACCTCTTTGTTTTTGTGACTTAAAACCAGCCTCAGGAATAGGTGGTAAAAAAATAAGAGATTAAGTTATCCATTTTGTGGATTTATTTTTTCAGTCGACATACAAAAAGCTGCTACAAAATCCCAAACAATTTTATATTTTAATGAGATGAAAACATCAAAACAATTTTTCAGCTGAGTTTTGTGTGCAGAAAAGGCAGAGTTCATTTTGGTAAAAAAATTTTTGAGTATGTAATTAATGTGTTTTTCTGCAGTTTATGCCATCATTCTCTACAATTTCGGGGGTTTTATATTCTTCCTCTGTGATTTTTTTTCATGGGAAAGGGACCATTTTATACTTAGAAGGGAGAAAAAAATTTCAGGCTTTAAGCTGTACAAGAAAACAGCACTTTTTTAAACAATTCTGTGATTCAGAGACACAGCTGGGAAAGAAAATGCATTTCCTGTGACACTAATGGTGGCACAGTGTATACATTCCATTAGATAATGAATTCATAATTGCTTGGCTTCAAGCTATGGAGCAGTTTCATATATTAAAACCAAAAAAAAAGTTTAGACTTATAGCACGGTAGCTTCATTTTGCAGCAATGAGCGTATTCGACTGATGACATTTTCTAGAAATATTGTGGCTTTCCTGGATTGCCTGTGCCAAGTTTTCCAGTGGAAAAAGAGCTTCTGATGTTATCTCAAGGCAACAGGAGCTGCAGGTACAAAAGTGGCCGAGAAAATGTTCTTGTGCTTCGTCCTTCAGGGGAAGGGTGAACAACAGAGAGATTTACTGGACAAAAATAATGTGGAAAATGTGCAGAAAGTTATTATTTAATTAAATTTAATTAAGGTTCTCAGAGTTTTTTGACTTGGGCTGGTTTTGCTTAAAGAAAAAACAGTTGAAACAACAAGGGAATGTCGATTTGACAGTCAGATAAACCCCTTTGTTGACAGGTTCAGATGCAATTTTAGCTTTGGAAAAGCAAAAGGGTTTTTTTAGTCAAAAGTGTATAAACTTGGCAGAACTTGCTATGTCGTGCTTCACAAATTAAAATACGATGTAAACCCTGACCTTTCAGTCTACTGATGTGACCAATTATTAAAATACTAAGCCCGCTGTCTTAAAAGCCAGAGATAAAAACCACATATTTGACTGTTAATAACATTAAATTCCTCTTTCTTTTCTTAAAATTTCTATTAATGTGTCTACAAACCTCTGCACCTGAAGTGATCAAAGAAGATGAAGTGACTTACTGAAGAATTCATTGCTTGTCACTTTGGAGAGATAGAAGTCTTGGGCTTTTTTAAAAAATATTTGTTTAATGCACACAATCAAGAGATAGTTATGCTAAGAAAATAGCAACTATGCAATAATTAATTTTTGAGATAGATGCAGGAGCAAGATCAAGCCTGTGGAAGATGCTCCTGGAGTACTTACATGGCTAATTAATCCCATTCCACCTCGGCTCTGACTCTGAGGGTTAAATTCTCCAATTGCAGCCAATGCTGCTGCTTTTTGCCATCATCCCTACACTCCTGTGCTGCTGGTCGACAGAATTATATTTACCTCCAATAAACTGAGTATTTTTGGTTTGTATCCTCTCCCTCCATCTCTTATGGAGCAATAGAACCATTAGCTCATGTTTTATTCATACTCTTAAATTGGGAAAAATTACTTGTAATTAGTTTTTGTCTGACTGAATTATTGTCTGCTCTGAGTTGTGTTAGGTAATGGCATAAAATTTTTACTACAACCTTTCACTATAAACAGAATTTCTTAACTACATTTTATGACTTAAAGGTGACAAAATTTTCTTTTCTAATCAGGAAATTGCCTGAATGAAAGGTTCGTAAGTCCATTGACTTTCCTTACTGTCAATCCGCACTTAAAAACTGATGATAAATAAACCTAACATGTATTCTCTATAATTAAACTGATCAATAAATAAATCCAGCAGTGTTTAGAATAACTGAGGTGGGGCAGGTGGATGGTGCAGTGCTCCTGTGAAGCTGGGAATGAGGAACAAGTTGAAAAATTATCTATTGAAACAAATGGAAAAATTCCATGAGAAACATTCCTGTGGGCAACAAATTGGAAATTAAAATTAGATGGCAGGTAACGACTAAATAGCCTGTCTTAGGCTCTGAAGATAATTAAGCACTAAAAGATATTCCAGATTTACTTATGAAAATCTCCAAATTTATGTTGTAATTTTATGTGGGCCATTGGCTGGCTGGCTGCAAAGTGAAAATAGACATTTATATGCAGAGAAGGAAGGTAGCTCTCCAGAATCGTTTCACCAAAAGCAATAAATGAATGAAAACAACCCTTCTGTGAAGAGAAACCTTTGAAATTACTTGAAGTAATGGTAAGAACGAGACTGGTTATCTTTTCATGTAAATGTTATTGCTGACTGCAGAGTAGAAAGGATTCAAGACAGTTTAAAATAAAGCAGAAAGCTTAAAGTGAGCAACTTTGAATAAGCTTAACTTCTGATGAGATCATTATATTTGGGGTGATGAACGATCCTTGCTTTGCATATGCTGAGGGAAATTGGATGAGAAGTCTAGAAAGAATCCTTTTTGAGAAGGGAGAGGGTTCAGTGCGAGTTTTCCCCATAGGATAAAATCTCTTCCTGCCTGCAGTTTGGGGGTTTATGTTGTTTTTCCCTGTTCCATTGCTGTACCTAATTTGATCAGTGTTTCTGAGCTGCGCAGAGGCACCAGCCAAAGTGCTTTGTGTCTGATCGTGGAGTTTTGTGCTGTGAGGTGTAAAATTTCTCCCAAAGACTTGATTATCCTTTGTGGTTTGCATGCACATTTGTGTCAAAAATGAAATTGGGATTTAGCCTCGAGAGCGCCTGAAAATCACAGGTTAGATTATGATGAACACAACTTCATCATGGCCACCAAGTCATGGAATGGTTTGGGTTGGCAGGGACCGTCTGGTTTCCACCCCCATGAACACAATTCCGTAACTTTTAAGTGGGAAAGTGTCAGTTTTTCACAGAATAAACAGCTACAGAACCCTGCAATTTGGTTTTTTGTTTCAACTTGTTCAAATCTGTGTCTATGCTTAGCACCTGTCCTTGGAGCTGCATTGTTATAGCCAGGTAGGAACTTAAACCCTTTCTGAATCTGCCATTACAATTTCTTGTTTTCATAAGAATTAATTCAGTATCTTTCATACATCAGTCAAGTTTTGCATTAAAACCAAATAGGCTTTCTTGCCTTCTGCATTGAAAGATTGAAATCTCACAGTTCTGTTAGTTAGGACAATTTATTTCCCACCTGGTTTTATTTTCAGCCTGTTCAAAGTGCCAGTATTGTCTTTTACTTGGATGCTTTTCTCACTCGCACGTGTTGGGTTTTTGGAAATAACAATGTACTTCTGTTGTTATTTTGTGAACAGATTTTATGAATTTTTTTGGTTTTGTTTTTGTTTTTAATTTGAGGTGTTTTTGCTGGTTTGTTTTTTTTGGTTTTTGTTTTTTTTTTTTGCATTGAGAAGCTAGATAAGATATCAGACATCTTCTTTCACAAACTGGTCATATAAAGAGCGATGGCCATAACTTCAGTGCTGCAGGCTTTTATTTTGAAACCATTGTAGAATGGATTTAAAAGGAGCTGGTGAGTTAACTCAGGACAGGCTTGAAAATTATTGCACAAAGATTAATAAAATAAAGTCCTCTGTCATCTTAATAAAATGAAGGCAATATCATGTAACTGTTCCTACAGACCTGTCATGCCAAATTTTTTGGACAGTTGCTCTCAGATGCAGTGGACTTGGCAAAGATAAAGTAAATCTATTTCAGTCATTAATAAGAATTGCCTATTCTTTTCCTTAATCTGTGCAAGTCTGAGAAAAACCCCAAAAACTAGTGTTAGATCAGCCTTTGTTTTAAATGACTTACAATTTTGATAAAGCAGCTGAAGTAGTTTTTTTAGATTTAGCAAAGTCTTTGTTCTTTCCAATGAACAGCACAGTCACTTGATACTGAGAGATAGATTAAGAGCAAATTATCTTGAATTTGAAAATTAATTTGCTGGAATTTCACAGAGAAATACTGCTATTCTTTCACTTCCCAAAGCAATTAGCAAATTAACATAGTTTTGATTGGAGAGTTTTACTATGATAAAGCGTCCAGCTCTGGAGTCTTCGGCACAGAAATTACATGGACACGTGGGTCCACAGAAATGAGCAGAGGGCTGGAACCCTTCTCCTATAAGGACAAGCTCAGAGAGTTGGGGTGTTCAGCCCAGAGGAGAAAAGGCTCCTGGGAGACCCTAGAGCCCCTTTCTGGGGGTTAAAAAAAGGTTGGAGATAAGCATTTAGCAGGGCCTGTTTGATAGGACAAAGAGTGATAGTTTTGAACAAAAAAAAAGTGATTTAAACTGGATATAAGGAGAGGGAAATAAAAATTAGGGTGGTAAAACCCTGTCATGGGTTGCTCAGAGATGTGGCGGATGTCCCATCCCTGGAAAACCTCCAAGGCCAGGTTGGATGGGACTTGGAGCAGCCTGGTCCAGTGAAAGGTTTCCCTGCCCATGGCAGGAGGTGGAAATAGATGAACTTTAAAGGTCTCTTCCAAGCCAAATTATTTTATGATTCCTTTTTCCAGCAGTTTCCAGCTGTAGCTAAAACTGTATTTGGCTTTAATGTAGTTCAGGAATGGAATCACTTTTCTCTTCCCAGCCCCATCACATCCCATGGCAAAGATTCCTGCACTGACTTTGGAGTTCGGAGTTGAACAAGCCCAAAAGTTAAAGGGGAGGTGCTCCCAGAAATCTTCAGCTGTGCCAAAGCTACAGGAATCATTCCAATCAGAATATTTGTCTGCCTTTAAGCTGTTAAGCCATATAAGAAATAAGGCTTGGGAAAGGCTTCCAAGGACAATTCCTAGACAAGTGAGGATAAGCAGTGAGTAGATGTTAAAATGGACTGTGACATTATTTACAAACAGTGCCTGTAAGTAGGTGTCTCACTCATAACAAATACTCCTACTCACACCCGACACACTGAATTAAAAAAGTGGAAGGTATTTATAAACATAACAAAAACCAGAGAAAGGTGATAGTAAGCCATCCATTTTAATAAGGAATTAGGATTCTGACCTATTTCTTTCCCAGTAGGATTTATCACTAAGTTATAAATAACTTACAGGTATAAGACAGGGCAATGAAGAATAAATTAACAATATAAACAAAATACCCAGAGACTTCCACCCCCTGCTGGCACCATTTTCTTCAGAGAAAGATTGGGAGAGAGTGATATTAATGTCTGAGCCCAGGTTCATTTTCTGGCTGGCTTAACTCCATGAAAGACTTGAGTCTGGGGATGAGGAGGGCAGGTGAGAATGATAGTGGTGTCTCAGACATGTTTATTGCTGTATTTTATTGATTTCTTGTGAGCGGAGAGAACTGCAGGTATAGCACACTGTTGCAATCTAAATTGATTTCTCTGTTGTTTAGAAGTTTTGGCGTGGTTTGCCCGGGTGTCTCCTTGGGACTTTGCACTGCACATGCTTTGGAGGGTTGAGATGTACAACAGGATCTTTCTCTCCAGTTTTTGGAAGTAAAGTCAGAACAAATCTTCAGCTTGTGAATATCCCCACTTGACTGAGACTGAAAATGTTCTTTCACTCTTCCGCAGCTGATTAGAAAACCCAGAGAACTCTGAAAATGGCCTAACAAACACTTCCTGCCACCACCATTGAGAAAATGTCTGAATATCTACAGCATTCCTGCTCTTTTTTTTTTGTTTGTCCTAGCTTTGTTTTCTGGTTGTTTTTAAAAAGGCTTTTGATTGAGCATTAATGTCAATTCTACCATGATAATTCTACAGGTGCCCACTGGAAGTGTGCTTGATAAAAGTAAAGAAACATTCTAACCAAATCTTCACATGATTAGGATCAAATTTGGAAGGGGTCTTGTTTTTTTTGGGTTTTTTTTAAGCTCTACTCTATTAATTCTTTGGGCAATATGGCATTTTCAAGCTACCAGGGGTATCTCAGTTTGAATGCGCGTCTATGTACATCTCTTTTGCTTAGAGGAGAAATCTGCCCTGAGCCTGGCCCAAAGAATGGGCTGCGAGCGACGTCTTTGGCAGGGTCCGGCTACACCAACACTCCTCAGAAAACTCATTTTATCCTCCCTCCTCTCGCTGTGCCAGCCAGCTCACGACCTTATTCCTTTTTCTGTTCACGCAGCTGGAAGTTGAGGTGGTGGATATGAATGGGAAAACCATTGACGGGCCAGTCCGCCTGGACATCGCGGTCATCGACCAGAACGACAACCGGCCCATGTTCAAGGAGGGCCCCTACGTCGGCCACGTCATGGAGGGATCTGCCACAGGTGAGCCCCTGCCTGCCCCTGCTCAGTAAGTGGTGCCTGAGCGAATCCTCTTTTGGTAAATGCCTCGTTATCACGTTGCGCGAGTTTTCTCCCTGATTTTGCGGCTCGCCGGATTCTTCCTCCGCAAAAAAAAAAAAAATTGAAGCGGGACCAGCACAGCTTTAGAACAGCAGGTGATGATTTTTGGAAAACAACAAGCCTCTGCAGTAAAAAAAAAAAAAAAAGAAAAGGAAAAAAATAAAAAAAAAAGGAAAAAAATCCCAGAAATTAGTTGGAAATAGGAGCTTTGATTTAGGTTCATGTTTTTTATTTGTGTCTGGAATCAACGAAGACAACCCCTAGGATATGATTAAGATTCAAACCAAACACCACAAGTAATTTCTGTGCAGAGTGAGAATTTCGCATTCTTTTCAGTAAGTTAGTTACTGGAAGAGTTATTTTTATTTGTTTATGTAGCATGAGTCTAGTAAATAACACAAATAAATGGAAAGCACATTATGAATAAACTAATGTTGTAGGGCAGATTGAAATACTGAACAATGCTGATAAACAGATGTTGTAAATGCAGATACAACAGTGGAAACAAAACAAAAACACATTGATAATTAAAGTTAGTAAGGAAAGTGTTCTGATTAAATTTCCTGTTGACTTTATCTGATGAGGAAATTCTACAGGAGTAAGGTATTGTTCCAAGTTTTAATGTGGGTACAACCATCCAAGTTAAACTCTTCCCTGATATGTGAGTTTTCTGGTGAATTTTGCATTTTCACTTAGAGTTCCTCATATCTAAAAACCTGTGGGTATGAAATGCATGAAAAGCTGGTCCTTCAACAGATTAAAATTTTGAGGTAATGTTTATTTACCTCGCTTATGGCAAACATGTAATGAAGATATTGATGCTCTTTCCAGCCAAGCAAGAAGTGTTTCATATTTGAGAGTATGGCTGCCGCTGGAACACTCTCTTCTGTTGTAGGTCTCTAGTACATTTTTTACTTGGCAATTCCCTATTTTTATTATCCATAAACTCTCCTTGCTTTTCCTTTCTTCCCACTCCTTATATTGAAGTTTACACTTCTGCTTCAGTAGAGATGTTCCTCAGTCCAGCTTCCAGTGAATTCTTCCGCAACACTTTCATCCATTTTCTCCCATTGCTGCTTTGTATTGACCCAGGTATCATTTAGCATTTTGATTGTCTTTCCTGTGAGCCGAAGTTTGAATTATTTTTCTCGACTTTCCTCCCCTTACCCTCCCTCCCTTCCCTCCAGGTATTCATCACGTTAAACTTCCTAACCTCATTTGCCTGGTGTCAAGAGCACCAATGCTTGCAGAATTATTTTGTGTGCAGTTGAACCTGTGGAATCAGGGCTGGCTGGAGTCAGTCACGGCTCCCTGTGCGCGTGGCACCCTCTCAGCCAGGATTTCCTGGTGTTTGCATCTCTTTCCCATAGCTCTTCACAGCTTATGGCACATATCTTCAATTTATTCATCAGGCTCTTCTATTCTATCACAGAGGTTATCAGAGAATATTCTGGGCTGGAAGGGACCCACCAGCTGTTGTGCTGCTCCAAATCAAAAGTTACACTGCACACTTGGATAGAAATCCTGAGGTGTTTGCGTGGGAGATCCCTGAGTCCTTCCCTTAGGATTGCAGTTGTGCTCTGGGTCATTTTTGAAGCTGCAAAAGGAAGGCTTTACATTGGATGCAAACCTTATTTCTTATCACAGCCACCCTCACCTTCGTTCAAGCTCTGAATCAAACCCACTCACTGAAATTCTGCTAAAAATAAAAAGTGCTCAAGGAGGTATCTTGGTCTTGTCTTGATGTTCCCTGGACCAAAGTGTAAATGTCCATGGATCTCAATAATTCCATGACAGATGCACAATCACATAGAGAAAATGCAAATATAGAGTGAAACTCATCTGAAGGATTTGGGGCCTTTTTAAACCATTCAGATGATGTAATTATCTTACTTTAAATTATCCATTACAGGGTTCCTGTGTGTTTACCTCTTAGGCCACAGTTTTATCAGTCACAAAACCAATGGAATTCTCCAGAGACTTTCCACTTATGTACTGACTCTGCAATTGAACTTAGGTGTTGTCTATTCCTCAGGAATATCAGAGAATTACTGATAAATAAATCTTGGAGAGGGTTAGCAGCAAAAACTTATATATGTAAACCTTAAGTTTAAAAACCAAGTGAATATTCATATTGGACTTCCCTGGTGTGGCTGTAAGATATATTTTCCAGCTTTTTATGGTTTTACAAAGTGACTTTCTTTCCCTAATGATTTGAAAGTTAGTTCCTTAATTAGAGAACAGCACAGAAATTACAGTGAAAAGTTGTGCCAAGCCCCTTTTAAGAATCTTTTCTCTTCTATTTGAGATTGGTATAAATCCACCAAAACTGAAGAAAACATGGAAAGAGTGTGCGATTTTTGTATTTATTTAATCTGTCTATGAATAATTAAAGAGCCTTTTGAGCACAGTCCCAGTGAGGATGGTTTGGATGGTGTTTAAATAGATTTTTTTATGTCACTAAGGCCATTCGCGTTTTTGTGTGTGTGATTTTTAAACTCACAGTAAACATCACTGGTTATTTGGACACCTACAATTTATGTGCCATCACATTTCTGGAGAGGCAAATACCTGCCTATAATTACCGAGAATATAAACTGCATTACAATGAGAATTCATCTGAATTTCAAGCTAGGGCTTGCCAGATCTTATAATTAATGATAAAAATATGTGACTGCTAGGTGATATTGCTACAGATTTATTTCTTGATATACCATTCCTAGGGAAATTTAATAATATAGTTAGTTACAGTAAATTAGCACTTTTCAGGGAAAATTGTCATGGTTCTGAAAATAGCCCAGAGTCAAATCCCAGCAAAGTGCACTCAAATGTGTGCTTAGAGTGACCACAAATGTGCTGAGATTTCTATTAGGTCTTTTCCCAGAGGAGCTGCAAATTTGGAGGCTATTTATCATAAACAAATAAATTGGAAGACCAGTAGAAGCTGTTTGAAGACAGAAGAAGCAGTTTGATTTGTTGTTTTTTATTTCTGCCAGCTCCCATTTCTGAATGAGGTTGCAGTCAGCATATCTGTACCAGGAAAATAATGGCTGAGCCTGGTTCAGTGACACTGATGGCAATTTTTGGACTGACTGCAGTGGGTTTTGTGTTCGCTGCACTGCTGATTTCTCATGTTTCTGTTTCCTGAGTTATAGCCCAGTTTATTTCCTGTAGATCTCTGATTTTTCCAGCTGCCAGCTCAAGGGTTGAGGGTCCGTGTCTTGCAGCAGCCTCACCTCAGCACATGAATGAGGGTGACTCCGACCCCACAGATTCCACAGAATCATCGGGATCTCTCACTTTTAGAGGCTGGAAAGTGGAGGAGGGTTAAATGAACCTGGCAGCCACCTCCTTTCTCTCGCTGCAGGCGCTTAACAGAAATTATTTTAAACACATTTGACACGATGTGACAGTGGGGTAAAATCTTAACTGCAGTGGTTTAGCAAAATTGCTTGAGAATTGCATTTATAGAAAGTAACTTGTTTTCTGGGCTGCACAATAGCCTGGATCCATTGCATTCCAGCCAAGGAGCCTGGACTGACAGATGTCTATAAATAATTGCTGGAAATAAAGGGACACTTGGAGACATTTAGAGAGGAAACAGAAGGAATTAAGAAGAATAGCCTAGAGGGTTCTGCAGTATCATAAAAGAGTAATTTGTAGAGATGGATAAAGCATGAGGAAGGGGCTGAGTATCATTGGTAGCTCTGCACTGGAAAATAGTGCAAAGGTTCAGGTAAATGAAAACTGGGGCTGAAATGGTGCCTTTTTATTCAGAACAACCTGCCAGCATGGTTGGTTTGTTGGGTTTTATTTCATACTTAACTTAACAATAAGTTTAATACATAAATTAATAGAAATGGGACTGTATATGATAGATGGAGCCAAAAGAGTCCGTGAAAGGGAAACAAAAGACTGGCTGGCCTAACAAAGTGGCAAAAATAAATTTGGCATAATTGACTTTTATGCACCTGCTGCCAGCTTTGATGCATTTCAAATATTCTAGTACTGTTTTCCAGACTCTCTTTATCTGTGCCTTGCAATCCTTGCTGGCCTGTGGCAGAAAAAGATTGCCAAAGCTGTAAAATGAATCAAATTGCATCAAATTTGGTGAAGTCTCAAAGTCTTCTTCTTCCTTCTGGCCTATAAATCCCAGGGGACAGAGGGAAATCAAAGGGGGTGTTTAAAAGTTGTGTTTTTGCTGAAAGATTAATTTTTTTAAAAAAAAGTCACGAAGAACCGTTAGAAAAGGATACTAAAGGATATAATATCTTTTTATTTAGATAAAAGTAGAATCTGGAGTTTTCCAGTATTCTGATTCTGCCTGAACCAGATGACTCTTTTTGCCACAGAACTTACAGTGTTGTACAAAAATGTTTATTTGCTGATATTTTATTGAGTTGGTTTTTGCAGTATAAACTTTGAGGTATCTGTATATCTGACCTGCAAAGCAGAAATAACTCAGAAAATTCACCTCAAAACTATCTCAAAATTAAATGTTTGAACCTAAAGTTTTTTTGATTCATAGCACCGCCACACTTGCAGCAATACTTAGATTTAGAGGAGATTTGAAATGTCAAATGTTACAAATTTAATTAGGAAACTTACTGCTATGAGCTCTTGTGGAAAATGTAATAATAATCGGAATGAAACAGTGGATGAGGAAGTCTCTGAGTCAAGGGAAGCTAGAGAATACACAAACCTCCTTTATTTGTTAAAACCAGCCTGTTTCACAGCTTTTCCCCAGTCCTTCCTACTGGAGAGGGAACACTCAGCTTTGGGTANTTGCAGAAAGATGAGCATATATAGACACAAATATCTGATCTTTTTTCAGGGATTCTGGTATATTTTAGTTGCTGTGTACGTACATGACGGAAAGAAAAGATGTGTGTTTATTAATAATTTGTTGTATTATGGCAGGCAAAGCTGTACATCCACTGTAATCAGCCAGCTGGAAATTGAGAGGAGTTACCCATTAAAGCACTCCCAAGTAATTAACAGGTTCCCAGGTATGCAAGTGCGGTTAAACCAGTGCATTTGGAGGAAATGAAAATAATCTCATGCGTAGCAATTAGCAGTTCCCTCAGCCTGGGTCTGCGTGGGGAGTGTCTGGGAGCGGGAGGCTGCAGCCCCCTCCAGGGCTCAATTAGCCCTGATTTCCAGCAGAAAGGGGTGGAACCCAGCAAAGGCTCCAGAGCAGCTCAGGCGCACAGGTAGAACGACTGGCCTGCTTGGGAGGACTGGGAATGAGTCACCTTCAGTCCCAGACAGAAAATATCCTTTGCCTTTCTGCACCAGAGATTGGTGTGCTCGCCGCCCCTCCTGCTCTCTTTTGTTTTTCCATAGTTACACACAAGATATACCAAAAATTCAGCCTCTTGGCCAGATCATCATTAATGCCTGGTGTTAAAGGCTGTAAACGCATTATGGCCTCTGTGCCTTGCACAATTCACATAGTGAAGTGCTCACACTTCCCTGCACAGAGCAGGGATGGTTGGAGTTTTGGCTCCTTTTGCATTTTAGCTCAGTTTCATGAAATAAAAATTAGTATGTTTCTTAATTAAAGAACAAATGAATTTTTTACAAAATGCTGGAGTCCTTGCTGGGTACTGGAAGGCAAGGGCTCAAATGAATTTGTGCAATTTGGGATGTAATTGTTTGCAAAAGGAAATTTATGCAGTAATTTACTTACCAGTGGCTTTTGCACCTGGGCTTTTGCACCTGCTTTGTGCATTTCCTTCTGTTCTCTCAGAAGAGAGACGGATGAGTTTTAGAGCTCCAAGCACTTTGGACACATGAGATAAACTCATCCATGTGATCAATAAATTGAAAGATCCTGCAGTCCCAGGAAAGCATTATCTGAAAAAAAAACCTCGCGGCTGTGTGGCAGCCTGCAGAGAGGGAGCGTGCTGCAGCCCTCTGGGCAGGCTTTATTAGTGGTATAAACCCTCAGTTTGTGTTTATACACCTCTAAATCACCTCGGTGGGTATTGCCTCACCACCCCCTCGGTGCAGGCCAGCAGCCCCGCGGGCTCTGCAGGAGTCCACACCACCACCTTTCATCCAGATCCTTTAAAAGTGCACCAAAAGGGTGATAAATCCCCAGAACCTGCCATCATGCGCCGTGAATGGATGATGTGGTTCGAGGCAGGGGTGCTGCAGTGGAAGCCTCATCCCTCCTGCCTCATCCTCACACCAGCGCGGTGCCCCCAGGGGTGGTNCCTACTGGAGAGGGAACGCTCAGCTTTGGGTATAACTCAGCAGAGCAGTTTCTAAATATTTTTGCTTCCAGATGTGTTCAATTCTGGACAAACTTGAAAACTTGCTGATGGCAAACTTTCATCCATCCTTTCTCGGGATTCATCATCTGAATTTCAGCAAAACTCCACTCGCTGCCTCGGAATCCTTTGTAATCTGGCCTGCAAATGTAACGGATGTGAACTAGGTAGAAACATCTGTAATGTCAATATTTAAATTTCCAAGCAGCAGCCAAGCAGCAGCCAGGCTAATTATGCACAGCTGCTTTGTATATCCCAGTAGGAAATTCTTCACAGATCTGTGTGGAATAAAATAAAGCTGTATATGAATATGGTTATTGTATATATATATATACATATATAT
>WBMY01001343.1:581187-606880 GCA_013397315.1 Donacobius atricapilla
ACAGAGCAGGGATGGTTGGAGTTTTGGCTCCTTTTGCATTTTAGCTCAGTTTCATGAAATAAAAATTAGTATGTTTCTTAATTAAAGAACAAATGAATTTTTTACAAAATGCTGGAGTCCTTGCTGGGTACTGGAAGGCAAAGGCTCAAATGAATTTGTGCAATTTGGGATGTAATTGTTTGCAAAAGGAAATTTATGCAGTAATTTACTTACCAGTGGCTTTTGCACCTGGGCTTTTGCACCTGCTTTGTGCATTTCCTTCTGTTCTCTCAGAAGAGAGACGGATGAGTTTTAGAGCTCCAAGCACTTTGGACACATGAGATAAACTCATCCATGTGATCAATAAATTGAAAGATCCTGCAGTCCCAGGAAAGCATTATCTGAAAAAAAACCTCGCGGCTGTGTGGCAGCCTGCAGAGAGGGAGCGTGCTGCAGCCCTCTGGGCAGGCTTTATTAGTGGTATAAACCCTCAGTTTGTGTTTATACACCTCTAAATCACCTCGGTGGGTATTGCCTCACCACCCCCTCGGTGCAGGCCAGCAGCCCCGCGGGCTCTGCAGGAGTCCACACCACCACCTTTCATCCAGATCCTTTAAAAGTGCACCAAAAGGGTGATAAATCCCCAGAACCTGCCATCATGCGCCGTGAATGGATGATGTGGTTCGAGGCAGGGGTGCTGCAGTGGAAGCCTCATCCCTTCTGCCTCACCCTCACACCAGCGCGGTGCCCCCAGGGGTGGTGACAGGGACATCCCTGTCCCCTCTGACAGCTGTGGCCACTGCCCCAAGGGGAGCCAAAGCTAAAAAGGCAATAAATAAATCGTCAGGGCAGGCAGGATTGGCCTCAGTGTGCGTTGCCAATAGACAGATCCATCCTACTTTTATTGTGGAAGAGAGACACAACTGAATGGAAAACTCATGGCTGCACAAAGGCAGGATTATTTGTTCTCTTGCAGGTTCACCTGATTATTTTTCCCAATTTTATTTGAAAGATATTATCAGATAGATAGAGCCTCTACAAACCAAAACCAAAACCTAAAACAAAAACCAAGAGAAAAATATGTTATTTTTAACTGTAGGTTCACATTTTTCTCTATTTTTTTTTTCTCATTTCTCCCTTTATTTCGTACCCTCACAGTTCTTCTTTCCCCACCATTAAATATAGAGCTTGGGGTTTAAATTGCAGCCTGTAATCCCATGAAGTCAAAAAAGAGTTGCACACTACCCTTGGAAGAGTGAAAGCAATAGCAATAGGAAAGGAAAGCCTAGTGAGAATGACCCCACAGTAATCTATTTTAGCAGTATGAGAAGTTTGTGGTATTTTATAGAAATATTCAAAATAGTTCCCTTGCCTTTCAGATATCGAGCACAACTTCTAGAAAAAGGCACTCTTTGACTCCTTCATTCAGATCTGTTAAATACAGAAAATGTCACCTTTGCACACCACTATTTATTTCCACACACAGCTGCACTATTTCTCTAGAGCAGTTTGCCATGGCTGTCCACCGAAAATAGGTGGGAAATTACTTTTATTCTTAGGAATCAAGCCCTCCTGGTGAGCACCACTAACATGCTCGAAAGTAAGCAGGACAAGCTTTTATAAAATGACACATTTGTACCTGAAGAACTTTCTGGAAATGTTGAAAAGTTTATTATTGGCTTTCTTGTGGAGGCAAAGGAGGAAAGGTGCTGTCAGCTGGTGCTGAGCTAGAGTCACACTTAGGCAATGTGATAGACAGGTTGAAGGTGAGAGCTCTCAGTTCTTGCTTTCAATCCATCTCCTGCTGGTGCACGTTGGACCCTCCAGAAGAAATGTCTTTTAAATGAGGTTTGAAGAAAATATTAAGAGATACATATTCAAGACAGTGATTTTTGGGAACACAAATGTAGCTGATCAATGCTTTGATTTAAGCACAGAGCAGTAAAATATATCAAAAATTCTTTTGATGGAAAATACATTACTTCAGTTCCATGTTTCAATTCTACAAGTCAAAGTTATGAATGCAAAAAAAAAAAACCCCTGATTCCAAAGTAAGAGGAGAAAATAACCTGGAACTTCAACTGATTTTTCCTCAATCCTTACTTATTATACTTAAAAACCACTTATAGTTTGAAAAGGGAAATTACTGTGTGCTAAGAATTATGTTGGTAGCAATAGTGGATGTTTTCTTGAACAGCTGTGTCCCAGCTTCAAATCAGTGTTTAAACAGGGTGCTTATACAGAATATTCTGTTCAAAAATTAGCGTGGGTAAAACATGATTTTAAGAGCACTAGAAGTATTTAATAATTGTTTTAAGAGACAGAAATATTATTTAAAAATGTGATTAGGTATAAAATAGCAATATTTGCCATGCAAAATTATGGCAGCACATATAATACCTCCAAGAAAGGAGTTGCACATTACTGGATGAAAATGTTTCTGTTTCCTCGGTGGAATCTCTGAGAGAAAAACAAAATATGATTCCTATTATAAAGGTAAAGAGCACAGTCTACTTTTAATGTCATTTCCTTTTAATCATCAAAAGCACTGTCAAGAAACTTGGCAGGAAAATTTATTTTTAACATAGTTTTGATATTGAGACACACACCTCAAGACAAAGCTACTTTAATTAATGAAATAATTGGCAGGTCTTATTCATGGAATCATGTGATTACCCATTCAATTAATATATTATGAATTTTCTTCCAGTCTACCCGAGGGTGTAATTTTATTAAGCACTCATGGAAACTGTATTTCTTGGGCTTGCTGCTTTAGCCTCTGAAAGGGCAGAATTTAGCTGATCTCACAGAGGGAGGTAAGGAAGATGTATTTCCCCAATTGGCTGGGGGCAAAAAACCCCAAAACCAAAGTAAAAAAAAAAAAAAAGACAACCAAAACTCCCCAACTCTTCACATTAATTTCATCTAACTCTTTTTACTTCTCTCAAATGAAGATGTGTTATTTGTTGCTCCAAACAGAAGTCTCTCATCTATAGTGACAACCTTTGAACTTTGAAACTATTGCCAGTCTCAGTATGTTTTTACAATCTGAATTTCATGACGTTTGATTAAAAAGGAATCTCTTGAAGAGTCATTCTCTTTTACCATTAGAGGTTATAAATGCAGGCTCTTTCTTTAAAGGAGCTTTAAATTTTTAAAGAGCTGTTATTTAAATGTTTTTTATCTGTCATTTCTTGCCATCAGCCCTGTGCTGCTGTGGTGTGTCGGAGAAGTTTGGAAGGCGTGTGAAACACCGAAGTTACAGAGAGTGTCTGTGAAAGATCCCTTTGTGGTTTGCTCTTAAATGACAGCCCCTTGTGTCAGCTGGGCTTGGCAGGTTGCGAAGTCAGGAGGAATGGCAGCGGAATTCATACAGGCTCACTACTGCTAGGAGCCCATGTACTACAAATCTGAGTCTTTGGAGATAGGATTGGCAACCATCCCTGTTTTGCACAGCAAAACCCGTCCCTGCTACATCACCAGCTCTTTCATTCAGAACGTGGCCATAATGTAGGCCTGGATTTCTCAGAATGCGCAAAATTTCAGAAGGTTGTCAGCGTCTCAGTTCGACTCTGTATGGCACTTTACGTTCAGGATTTAATTCACCACCTTAATTTTCTTTTATATTTTGTTGCATGAACCGTTAATTAACGCCATTGATCTGGCAGTTTGAATTCTTCAGCACCTGCAGCACCTTTGCTGGAAAGCTTCGTGCTTAAGTACTGCTACCCAAAGCACTCTGTAAATTCTCTGAGTCAGCACCTAGGTAGCATTTTTTACTCTTCAAAAAGTTCTCCTCTGGGGCAGAGCACCAATTATAAAAATGCAATCACAGCAGTTGCGTGATATTAAAATAAAACTTAT
The DNA here is from genome assembly GCA_013397315.1 of Donacobius atricapilla. Lineage (NCBI taxonomy): Eukaryota > Metazoa > Chordata > Aves > Passeriformes > Mimidae > Donacobius > Donacobius atricapilla. The sequence goes on from WBMY01001343.1 coordinate 585,031, forward strand.
GCAGTAGCATATAATAGCAAATCAAACTATTAAACACTATAGAGTTTCCTCCTGTATGCAAGAATAGGCTCTTCCTCCCACAGGCTGTGGCACAGTCAGAGGAATTTTAACCTTTTGCAGGGTTGGGCTGGGGTTGAGCAAGCCCTGGAATCACAGAATCATGGAATGGGTTGGGTTGAAGCGACCTTAAAGCTCATCCCATTTCATTCCTACCCTGGGCAGGGACACCTTCCACTGTCCCAGGGTGCTCCCAGCCCCATCCAACCTGGCCTAGGACACTTCCAGGGATCCAGGGGCAGCCCCAGCTTCTCTGGGCCCCCTGTGCCAGGGTCTGCCCACCCTCCCAGGGAACAATTCCTTCCCACTGTCCTGTCTAAACTGGCCCTTCTTCAGTTTAAAACGATGCCCCTGTCCTGTCACTAGCTGCCCTATAAAAATCCCCATCCCTCCTTTTTGCAAGGATGAAACCAGGAAGAATGTAAAAGGGAGTGAGCACCCTACTGATGTATTTAATTGAACTTGCTTTGGGTTCTTCCACTAACAGACAGCAGTTCATTGTCTTAAGGCAGAAAAATGGGATCTGGGATCTGCATTCCACTGGGACACAGTAATCCCAGTGCCAGCAGCAGCTAGGTAAAAGTGGTTTAAGGTTTCGGTCTGACCAATTCTGCAAAGGTATGAACAAGCTGAAGGACTACTCAGAGAAATTGTGTTGGGGAGAAAGCTCATACCCTGAACCCACTCAGAAAATTCTAGTGCATGATGGCCAGACACTGAATCAATATTCATATAAACATAAAAATTAGAAATATCACTAAAATAACGTGATTCTGCTAACGGAGGGACCTGACATACTGAAATGTCTCTGGTGTGGCAAATGGGTTTTGCAGTGCCTACCATCGCTGCTGTACGAGGTTATCAGAACAGATGCAGGTCCAGCAAGCAAAGTTAGCAATAAATTTAATCAACGTACCATGGGCAGTACTGGTCTTGTTATGTCAACGTTTTGTGCAGATGGGATGAGCGCTCCGCAAATCTGATGGGGCAAAATTTGACATAGGAGCTGGGTTCCCAGCTGTGGCAGAGGAGGGCCTGGCAAACTGAAGCAGAGGAGAAACATCAGCATATTTTAACAGACAGGGTAATGGATCATGAAATTGCACACATTACTGTTTGGGCACACTGGCGAGCATTGTTTTGCAAACTTCTTGGTTTTTTTAATTTAAACAGTTTTGCCTTCTTGATTTTCAGCTGAACTCTATCATAGCTTCTATTAGAAAAAACCTACAGTACTCAATTATAAGACCAAAAAGATAGACGTGCCTCTCGGGCTTGTTGTAAGCTTGCTTATTTGGCAGTTTCATTTGGAGAGGTTACACTTTCAGCAGGCTTGGTGTGTGCTGCAGGCTTACCGGGAGAGAACTAAAGAATTGAAAATGTGATCGTATTTTCTTAGCCAGGGAAACAAAGAAGTTAATAGTATCGCTCTTCTTTTCCAATTTCCTTTTTTGAAGGCTTGCCTTTGCTAGTTAAGATAATATAGTTTATCCATCCTTTGGGCTCTTATTTTCTCATTGCTACAGCTGTATCCCAGAAAGCCGAAATTATCAGCTTCAGGCTTCATTGCTATTGAATAAAGTTTTAACTCATTTTTTCTTTTCTCTATTTTTTTTTATTTTTTTTTTTCTTCAGGCTGAAGAATCCTTTTGGAAGCAAGCAGGCAGGCAAGCCTTCTGCTTTTCCCCTCTCCCTGCTTTGCAGATTACAATTTGTTTTCCCGTTCCTTTACAAGTAGCTACTCCAACTGGAAAGTGTAGGGGAAGGACATCAGAATCCCGAATGTTTTCCTGGATCACTCTGTAGATTAAAGCAGCAGTTACAGCATTATTAACATTCCCTTCAAAGCAGAGTGAGCAGAGGAGTCCGTGCGGTGCTGGGAGCAGCCCCAGCACAGGCACATCCCCAGCTGCTGATTGTGCCACCTCCTGCCAGGCACCACAATTTGGAAGCCATTCCTCAAAGAGCCTTTGTTCAGAGTGTTTTGCTGCTGAATGGAGATGTCTCTCTCCTAAATGAAACTAAATCAAATTTCCTGATAAAGGCAGAGATTGTTTTCTCAGACCTCATCCAGGGAGAGACGCTCTCCCGCCCAGGCTGAGGCGGGGAGTTTGTTCGTGCCCACCATGGCTCCGTATTAAATATATTGTTCCATAAAAAGTGTTGTGATATTTACTCAGTGCTGGTACATCTTTCTATTACTTTGGCGTGCCCTGAGGGGTTTAAACACTGTGTGCTGGAGTAGAGGAAAAAAAATCTTCCTTACCTTATGGATTTTAGCCTTTTCATAAGCTCTGAGGATGGGTAGTGGTGATGCTGCTAAAATACTTCTAAATTTGCTTGGGCTGCAGCAGCCAAAGGAGCAAAAACATTAAAAAAAAAAAAAAAAGAAAAAAGAATGTTAATTAAGAGAAACCAAAAGAAGTAAAGGTTTCTCTGTTCTTGTGGATTTTCTCTTGCCAATCTGGTGTACCTTAGCTGCAGGCTGGTCCCTCATAAGCCCAGGAATTACAACCTGTTGAATGCTAAATCGGTGGTGTGGACCAATACTAATGAGGATCTGTGGAGCAGCCTCCTCATTCCTGCCAGCCAAAGGGAGAAAAGAAGGGTTTTTCATGGTTTGCTACTCTGCCTAGGGACACCGAATTTACATATGGCCTAAAACTGCTGATCAGAGCTAATCTCCCTGATCATTATAGCTTGAAGAAAGGTTTAATATTCAGATGTTCTGAAGGTTTTTTTTCCCTAAACAAAAATAGGCTGCATGAAAAGTGGGCCATTGGCAAGCCAGGACTGTGAGCTGCTGCCAAGAATTTTAATGGCCTGATGCTAAGCGCTGAGGGCCTGTGCTCCAGTGAAACTTTTTGTAGTTTTTCTCACAGATACTTGTTCAGTTTGTTCTGTTGTCTCAAGCCTGCACTGAAGCACTCCTTTTCCCCAGACTGATCTGAGGGGACTTGAGAGATCAAGAGACGGTGGGATGTGGCTGCCTCAGAGAGTCTTGGCAGCAGACGTGGCTGTTGTGATCGCCATGGGATGTCCTTAAATCCTCCTCTCCTTGACAGCTTTCCTAGTGGGATGTGTCAGTTTGCAGCTGAGGCTGTCTCTTCTTCCTGTCAGTGCACGGAGAGAAGGGACACAAAGCTTTTTGGGCTGGGGAATCCTCATTTCTCCTCACTTTTCTTTTAAAGGTGTATAAATTAGTTGCCAGCTTTTCTTTCATTCTTTATGATCCAGGGCCCAGGACAACTGGCAGCTGAGGGGAATGCACCAATGGAGATCAGTGATTTCTTCCTCACTCTCCCAAAATTCTAATTTAGGTCGAATTTCTGGGAAAATCAGACCCAGCCAGTTTATTTCTAAATGACTTCCCTCAAGTGGCAGGATTTGCTCCTTGGATCCACTGAGGTTTCATCCATAGATGTATTTACAGATCTCCTGCAGCCTTGGTACAACTCCCACCATGATGCAGCATTTGCTTCTATCCAGTACCTAAAAAATTAACACCTTCCATCATTGCTTTGTAGTGCAAAGAGGGAGATACTTTCAAGAAACTAAAATCCTGGTCAAAAATTGCAACTGCATTTTTTTTTTTCCCACCGAAAGCAGACAGGAAAAAAAGAGTGTTATTTTTCCTGGGTTTTTTTCCTGCTTTACTTTTCTTTGAGGGCAATAAAAAGCAAAAAAAACTAAAAAAATCAACACTCCGCTGTGTTGTCCACTTACCAGAGGTGTGGAGAGGCAAACACTGCGATGTTTGCAGGGGCTGCTGACTGGGAGGAGGAGTTGGTGGGGTCTCTGGCGGCCGCTGTGCCTGCACCATCCCACCCACGCTCTGTCCCCTGGCTCCTCTCTGTGCAGAAATTTCCTTTGGGCCGGAGCACGTCTGGGATGCCTCACACCTTCCAGAGCAGCGCGTTCCCTCACCTCCCTGACCCTGCCCTGCCTCTGCCATGGCTCGTGTTGAGGGGCAGCCTCAGAGCTGCGAGGGCACAAGCTCAGTACGGCTAAGGCAGGAATTGAAATAATTTTGCCTTGCAGCACCGCTGACCTCTTCTGCATCACATATGCTGCGTGTTTTCTCTCGTGTTAAATTGCAGACTCCAGAAGATGTGTTTTGTAACTTTATTTTTGTTTAATTTATTTCTTAAAGGGTACAGATTTGGGGATTTTTTTTTTTCTTTAAATGTGTAAGAAATATTTTCAGGCGAGCATCTTGGATATTTGAAGTGGCTTTGATAGTCGATGTGAGTTGTGACCTTGTGATCTGTCACACAGTAAGAACTTTATGGCCCATAAGCTGCCAAGAAATGTATATTTCTATGTGTTGGGAGATGGCACTTTTTGAAATACATTCTTGCTCGTGTAAATACATATTCAGTGTCTTTTGTTGCAAATCACTCTTGGGGATGGGTCCCATGAGGGCTGCTCTGAGGTACCAATTCCTAATTTTTCCTTAAGTTTGCTGAGCATTGATATCTTCATGTTTACTTTTAAACAAATCCCTTGAAATTTTCAGATCAGTTTCGGAGAACACTGACACAGGATACAGCAGTTGTTACTCCTACTCTTGACTTTTTGAGTTAATTGTCAGGAACATAAATCCTTGCTTGCCAATTAATTTTTTTTTTTTTTGCGTGGTTGGGAATGGCTGCCACAGTTGGCAACTGCAAGTTGCTATGGAGATATTTTCTGTTGGCTTGAAGAGGTGAATGGTGACGTTTGCATGTGCTCATCACATACCTGGAGGGTGTAGATGTATATTCACATCTTAATTCATAAAATTCCACCGTGTGGTTGAGATTTAATGTTTATTATGGTCAAGTAAAAGGGCTTGTATTCCCAATTCTGAAGGTTCCTTTCAGAGTCGGACAAATAACTCTCCATTCTCTGTGTCAAGTTTAAAATGATTAAAAACATGAAAATTACCTCTTGTCGATGAAACAAATTCATTTATCATTCGGGACGTTAACAGAGAGGGTTGACAAAAAGTGCATCAGGTGTGTGTGGGTCTGATAGAAGGCAGAGAGAGAAATCAGGCCTCATTAGAGGTTGGAGCAGATTTGTTACTGAGAAAATATTGACTCCTTTGTATGTAGATTATACACGTATCCATGTAGATTTGTATGTAGAATATATATTATTAACTTTCCTGTTTGTGTCTGAAAAAGCAGTGCTCAGCATAGAGGGGAAAAGAAAAATAAAATCATTGTTCCTTGCTATCAGTTCTGTAACCCTGTGAAGAGAATCATAAACCCTTGGGATTTATGAACCAAAACACATTTGGGAGAGCTCCAATGAAGAGCAGTCCTGAATCTTTTAGCAATGAAAATAAAAATCTATAGGAAAGGGATCTTTAGGAGATTCTTTAGGTGGTTCTAGAAGAAGGTCCAGAGTTTTAGAAAGCTCATGTTATATTTTCTTACTTTAATGCATGATATGAACCCCTCCCAGGATGTCCCAAGTGTCCTGCAGGAATTAACTCGCTGCAATATCAGAGGCAATGAAATGCACAGTGTTCAGAATTCCTCAGTCCCACAGTGCTCAGGGCTGCATTAATATTTACATTATGTAAATTAATTGTTAAATGCTGAACAATTTTGAACCCAGTGTTATCTTTATAACATTTATTATAATAGAGCCTGTGGAATTTTGTAAAAATATACAGGGAATTATTAATTCCCTCTAATTACTGGAGGAAGATCTAATACTTTAAATATGATACTTTATAAGTTACTAATTTTTTTTTAAATGGCCCTTGAAACCCAAATGGTCATATTAGGACACATTATCATTATAATAGAAACAAAAGTGAGACATAAAGTCTGCTTAGAGAAGTTTGGGGGTGATTTTATTCTTTAAAAATGCTGTTCACTCCAAGGTGAAATACAGCTTTTAGGGAATACATCAGGAGCTTTGCTGTCAAACTCAAGACTAAAGTTCAGTCTTAAAAATGCTGAAAGAGCAGTGTCCAGTTTCCAAGTACAATCAATATCCACAAAAAATAAAACAAACAAATAAACATTAAAAAAAAAAAAAAAGAGGGAAATAATTTAAAATGTGGTAGAGGCTGGGTCGTGCACCAACAAACCTCTGCAACAACCTTCCCAAGGAGGCAGTAAAATAGATGGAGCTGTAGAGCGGCAGGATTTATGTGATGCACGAGATGTGGATCCCAGCTCGGTGCTCTACTTCCCTCTAGAGTCAGTGGGAGGAAATCGGTGCCTCTGGAGGGGATGAATCCTCCTCCAGTGAGCCTGTGGGATAAGCGAGCATCTTCCAGCGGGGTGTCATCAGCTTAAAGGCAACCTCCAGAGCCAAACTGACGTTCGCCATGACCCTGGGCTGGGTGTCTGGCACATATTTACTTAGGAAGGGTAAAGAAGTTGTTGGTTACTCCGGCTTTTAAATCACAGATACCTAATTCTTGTAATGATCGTGTTGGGCTACAGAGAAGTGAAATGAAGGAATGGGAATTCAAAGCTCAAATTCTCTCTATTTGCTCTTGATTCATGGTTGCTTTGCTCGTTTATTTACTTGTATTGGAAGCTCTGCTCAGTCATGACCTGTGTGCACAACAGCCAGGACCTCAGACCTGAAGTTTTGGCTCCCTGAAACTTTGCACGGTTTTTATCAAATTTGAGGAATATTTTTAACTTAAAACAGGGAAAAAGGGGAACCAAATATCTTCCATTCTGTTTTGAATGACAGCTTTGTGAAGTTATAAAATATTTTTTTAAATTTTAAAGGGAACGTTTCTTTGCACCTATATATTTCTTTTAATTCTTATAGTTAATTAAGATAATTGATCTTATGGTTTTGAATACTCTTTTTTAGTTTCACCAGTGAAAAAATATTCTGTACTTGTATCCACTGAACAAGCTAAATCTTACTTTAAGAACATTAGATTTGGTTTTGACTTTGAACTTACTTTCACTTCACATGTGTGCACTTTTAATTTGCTTGTTTTTAGCAAATACACTTTTAAAGCACAAATCTAGGTAAGAAGCATGAATGTTCATACCATAAAAATCACCCAATTCAGAGGTGAAAAGATAAAAGTCAAGATGAAGGGTTTTTTTCTATAAAAATACCTTTATATAATGTCCCAACATGTCAAATGCAGTACAAATTGCTAAGTTTACTCCATTTATTTTTTTATCCAGATTTTGACATTATATCCACCTGCTATGTAGGGTAAAGGAAGGTGAAATAAAATGATGATAAATGGTAAACAGGAAGGAAAACAGGATGTATAACTCAGTGTTGCTATTCAGTTTCTATATAAGCATGAAAAGCTGCTCTTTTCCTGATCTCAGTGACATAACATTCACTGTGTCTGTCTCTATAAATATTTCAGGATTACTAAACCTCTTGCAGGTCTTGAGTTTCTCCCTATGAGATAATCATCTGTGTTACTTCTGTTTTATACACCATGAAATTAGAAAGGTTAGAGCCTGTTCAGCTCTTTTGGCTGCTGTTAATTAATCTCACAAAGCCTTCCTGAATGGTTTTTATGATCAGGGCCGGAAAGAAAAGGCAGAAAACACCACAGTGAGGTTGACTGGGCAGGGTTGGCTGTGTCCGTTCTGTGGATGTGTGGCTCCATTTTTTGCTGCTCAGGTGTTTGTGTCCTGTAGAAAGCACCTCATTTATTGCAGAGGGCAGGGGGTGGGAAGGGAAAGAGGATGGAGTGAATAAACCAGGGACTGAGGGTAGAACTAAAAACAAAAAGCCAACAAACCCGCTTTTATTTTACTGACAAACCTTAATTAAGTTCACTGCTTACCATTAACAGCTCTTGCCCCAATAGCACTGGCGGCACGGGTTATTTATTTGATTTTGATTCAGCGCATGGTTTTGCTTTTTACACACCTTTTCCTATGTTATTCACCACGGATGAGTTAATGGCAGACTGGAAATGTACCAGGCACTGACTCAAGCTGTCTTCTCTATCTACAACATCTTTATATAAAACCCATCCTTTAGTGGTCTCACAATAAAAACACTCGATAAGAACCGAGTTGATGGTACAATTAATTTATATTGGGTAACAGGCTTCTCCTTGTAAACTTGGTTATTTTAGAGTTCCGTGGACTACAGGGCAAGCTACTCTGTAAAATTAACTGTAAAATGATCTGTCCCCATTTCTTCCAACAAGAAAGCTGAAATAACCTTTAATGTGATACCTTTTAAAGAGTCCATTTTCACCCAGAGCTGTAACCCAGAATATTGAAAGCAGTGCAGTGTAACAGCTTCTGAACTCCCGGCGTCATTTGTAGGTCCGTGATTCCCCAAACAATTTCCATTTTGTTCTAGCACCAAAGAGATAAGCAAAGATCTAAAGAGGTGCTGCTATTGCACAATTCTACAGAGATAAGCAAAGATCTAAAGCTGGGAGAGGGCTGAAGGAGCCAGGCCATGGATTTGCTGGATACTGAGTGTTTGGGGCTGGTTCAGTAGGAATTGGAAAGCAGACAGATGTAAAGTGGCATGGATTTGCATGTGCTGCATGCTGCTCTACTCTCTTAGAATAAAGATCATTTTCTTTAGGGTTGGTGGTTATCTAGCTTCAATTCAGAAGTTCTTTGATAACTTTGCACTATCACTGCCAGAGTGAAAGTATTTTAATTAGTAATCTGCAGGCAGATTGGCACTACTTCTGGATATTTTCTTCTTTAAATATTATGTTGCTAATGCTGTCCTTTACTCTCATATAAAACTCAAGCTGAGGTTCTTAAAGTTCTCTAACTTAAAAGCTGTCACTTAATCAGCTCTGAGTGTCCTCTTAAATCTGCTTTCCAAAGGCTGCTCTTCCTCAGATTCTGCAAAGTCTAGGTCTGCAATAGAGGAGGGGAAGCTGTGGTTGGATAAGAGAATAAATTTTCAAAAAAGAAGAAAATAAAAACCCAAACCCCCAGAGCAGTCATAAAGGATGGAAGAAATACCTGATCTTGTGGACAGGAGACAGGAGATTGCCCTGGCAAAGCCTTGTTCTGTCTCTCTGCAGACTCCTCTGGTGACACTGGGCCAGGGGATTTCCTTTCTCAGGGGCAGAAGATGCAAGTGTTCTCCAGAAGGGTGTTTCATCAGGATTCTCCAGACAAAAAGACTGCCTCCAAGGTGCTTTAAAAGATGCAGGTCTTCTTTATTAAAAACTTCCATATCTACCAATTTTGGAGGAAGTCCCAATAGTCTTTAATGCTATTGAACATTGAAAGGAAAAAGGAAGGACTGAAAAGGAACTCAAGGAACATTCCTTCCTCCAAGAGCCCTCACTAAGAGTTTTTCCACGTGAGGTTACAATTTCAGTCTCAAAACGCAATTTTAAACACGGCTTTGCAATCCTTGTAGGATTTGAGAGTCGAATTCTGATGGTTGTTCTCAGAGCATTTATTACCATTGCTGCAAAAGTTTGTAGGTGAAAACTGCATAATCTGAGCAGCGTAGATTTTATTTTATGTTTTTATCCTTCACTACTCGAGGGTGTAGGAATTGTCCTTGTAGTGTTTTGTGTCGTCACAGGTTCTGTCATGGCTTCTGTCCTCTCCTATGAACAAGCTGAGCCATCTCCCCAGCCTGGTGGCACAGGACTGTGACAGTGCAGTTGAAAATGTGGATCTTTTTCTCTTTGACGAAATTGCCCAACTTTTAATTAGTGAATTTAAGAGCAGATAATTACAAATCTTCCCGCCCACCCACTGCACAATGACACCATTGTTTTGTCAATCCTGCTGTAATTTTTCCTGCATCAGTCCCAATGAGGAGCAAAGAGGACGTGCCAGAGGAAATTCCACTCATTTTCAGGGAATGCAGCCCTGCTCTGCCCTGCCATATGTGCCTCGCTCACCTGGGACCCCTGAATAGGTCTTGCCATGGGGATTTACATCTTCTAACACTCTATTCTCCACTTTTTAATATAAAACACTGTTGTTGTTTTTTTTTTAATTTGTGGAATTTTGAACCCTTAAAGAAAAATCATCACTTTCTCCCTCCTGCTCTCATTCTGCTCCCTATTAATTTGATAATTAAAAAAAAAAAAAAAATCTGCCTGTAAGTCATTTCATCTCATCCAAATCAGTGAAAAACGGGAGATGCTGAGGTGGGAAGCGAACTGGCATGGTTGAGTGTTGTTCTCATTCAGTAGAAAGAGCAAGCCTTGAAGGAGGAATTCAATGGATTTGAATTCGATTATTCAATGGATTGAGGCAAAATTCCCTCAAGTCCTGGTAGTTTTGTGTCCCCATTTGTGGCGGCATCATCTCAGAACTGGACCAGATTTGGACTCCACGTCCAGCCCAGCGAGTTCCTGCTCTGCCACAGCTCCAGGAATTGTGATGCCACAATTCTCGCCAGCGTTCCTGCAGAGAGGGGCAGGAGGCTCGGCAGCCTGGAGGCTCCTCTTCCTTGCCCACCTCTCGTCCTGGAGGCTCCTCTTCCTTGCCCACCTCTCGTCCTGGAGGCTCCTCTTCCTTGCCCACCTCTCGTCAGCGTGCACGCCAGATTTACCAGCGGCGCCCACTGCTGAGCTGGCAGCAGCCATCAAACACGTGCTCCTTCTCAGGAGAGGGACAAAATGTGGTTTATGGATCGTGGGCTTGTTTCGAGAGAGTGTGAGTGAGGAAAGCAGTCGCTTGCCAGCCCTGCTGGTAAATCTGATTTCTGACAAAGTTACCGTGGCCTGATTTGAATATCGAGTGAAAGGAAGAGCACTGCTGTGTGTCTCTACACAGTAGCTGCCACATCAATCATAACTTACAAGTACTTAGCTTTCTCTTAGAGGTAATTGCAGATATGTTTACATTTTGCATAAAAAGAAATGGCCAATCTAATCTTAAAATCCACAAGTGCTGGAATGAATCTGCTTCCCAGCCTGTCTCCCTTGTTAATCTTCTCTGCAGACAGGCAGCTTGGCAGAGCAAGCCAGCAAATGTATCTCTGTACTTGATTCAAACTAAAGTTGAAATGCTTAATAGGATGAATATTTGAATTTAATTATACTTTATACCGTGGAGATAACATTGCAGACATCTATTGAAAAAGGAAACCTGGTCCTTCATTTGGCCTATAAATTCTGTCTATGATGAATGCTGGGACAGGAGGATAAGCCAATATATTTCCAGCTGCCTCCCTAAACATTAAAGTGACATAAAATGCCCAATGGTCTGGAACTCCTTTGCCTTGAGACCTCTGTTAACAAGACTTTCAGCTGTGGCATTGGAGGACAGGAATTACTTGGACCTCTCCTTTATGGAGTGGAATTAACAAATGACCGATTATAACTGAGTGTTCTTATTTCTTGGTTTTAGTATGCTAATCCATCCTGGAATAATTTTCAAAATCCAAGTGTCAGGTGTCCAGGTTCTATCACCTTGGTGTGGACAAAGCTCTTGTCAAAGGGCTGAATTCAAAGCTGATGCTCCTAAATAGCAGCAGGGATTGATTTTGGCTCTTAAATTTAAATAAGAGGACCATGCACAGAGAAAACTAAATTAGGGTTGCCTCATACACCTTCCTAAATAAGAATTTTATTTCTACAAATATATATATATATATATATATATGTAGGTATGTATGTGTGTATGTATTCTGTAAAACATTGAGAGTTTTGAAGGAATTTCACTTAACTGAGTTTTTAGGAGTGGAAAAAAAATTCATCGCCCTCTCTATGTCCTTTTTTTACAACACTTTTTGAGAATTGTTGCCTTTTATAATCACATAGGCTCAATACATGAACTTGAGTGCTTCTACAAAGGGAATTTTTTCTCATTGGTTTCTCATTGCTTTGATGTGCTAATTTCTGTTAAGAATAGTTTAGGAATAATTAAAACATCTCTGAAATAGACCTCACGAGAAGCTGAGAGACACCTACTATTCAAGAACTACTGAAGATGACATCATTCCACTGTATTAAATTTACTGAAAAACCATAGTGCTAAAACTTGATATGTTTCCTAATGGCTTGCTTAAGCAATAAGTGGGAAATGAAAAGAGTAAGAAAAAAGAAATACATTTTCACACTTATGGTTATGGGGTTGCCCTATACAAGCACAGCCTCTTTTTATTTCTGTCTCATTTAACCTTTTTTCTTCATGGCAGCTGGTGAACTGCAGACAACTTGGACCTTCTACAAATTTTTAGCTGTGATTTTTTTTTGCCGTTTTTTCTTCATTAATTTCTTAACTATTTAACATTGCACACCAACCACAGAAATTACAAAGGAAATCTCTTACTAAACGTATCCAATGGATCCCCTACTTCACTTGCAAATGACCATCCTTTGTAAAAAAAAAAATATGTTGCACAGCTTGTAGCTAATAGAAGCCCCAAAAGATAATGAGTTCTCTATTGCAGAACAGATGTATACTGCTCCTTTTATCATAAGGAATAGATTTACAGGAGAAAAAAATTGCAGTAACCCTTGAAAATTCACAGCCTTGCTGGCAGTCCTTGCTGTCTGCTATTACATGAAAAAGGGCACTGTGGCAACTGAAAGTCAAAAGCAATTAAATAAAAGCTAAAACGACACATACCAGGTTGAACATCTAACAAAGACAACGAGTCGTTGGAGAGTAGGGGAAAAAAATGGAAAAGGACTAAGAGGAGAAGCTATTAAATGAGGTATTGGCCAGTAGTTCTCTGCAAACTCATTAATTGGGAAGTAATTCAAACGAGTCGGCAATTACCAAAAGCTACGGAGGAGAACGTACAGAAAAAAATTATGATCACAGCAAGCTGTTGGTGTTTTTGTTGGGTTTTTTNGAGGCTCCTCTTCCTTGCCCACCTCTCGTCAGCGTGCACGCCAGATTTACCAGCGGCGCCCACTGCTGAGCTGGCAGCAGCCATCAAACACGTGCTCCTTCTCAGGAGAGGGACAAAATGTGGTTTATGGATCGTGGGCTTGTTTCGAGAGAGTGTGAGTGAGGAAAGCAGTCGCTTGCCAGCCCTGCTGGTAAATCTGATTTCTGACAAAGTTACCGTGGCCTGATTTGAATATCGAGTGAAAGGAAGAGCACTGCTGTGTGTCTCTACACAGTAGCTGCCACATCAATCATAACTTACAAGTACTTAGCTTTCTCTTAGAGGTAATTGCAGATATGTTTACATTTTGCATAAAAAGAAATGGCCAATCTAATCTTAAAATCCACAAGTGCTGGAATGAATCTGCTTCCCAGCCTGTCTCCCTTGTTAATCTTCTCTGCAGACAGGCAGCTTGGCAGAGCAAGCCAGCAAATGTATCTCTGTACTTGATTCAAACTAAAGTTGAAATGCTTAATAGGATGAATATTTGAATTTAATTATACTTTATACCGTGGAGATAACATTGCAGACATCTATTGAAAAAGGAAACCTGGTCCTTCATTTGGCCTATAAATTCTGTCTATGATGAATGCTGGGACAGGAGGATAAGCCAATATATTTCCAGCTGCCTCCCTAAACATTAAAGTGACATAAAATGCCCAATGGTCTGGAACTCCTTTGCCTTGAGACCTCTGTTAACAAGACTTTCAGCTGTGGCATTGGAGGACAGGAATTACTTGGACCTCTCCTTTATGGAGTGGAATTAACAAATGACCGATTATAACTGAGTGTTCTTATTTCTTGGTTTTAGTATGCTAATCCATCCTGGAATAATTTTCAAAATCCAAGTGTCAGGTGTCCAGGTTCTATCACCTTGGTGTGGACAAAGCTCTTGTCAAAGGGCTGAATTCAAAGCTGATGCTCCTAAATAGCAGCAGGGATTGATTTTGGCTCTTAAATTTAAATAAGAGGACCATGCACAGAGAAAACTAAATTAGGGTTGCCTCATACACCTTCCTAAATAAGAATTTTATTTCTACAAATATATATATATATATATATATATGTAGGTATGTATGTGTGTATGTATTCTGTAAAACATTGAGAGTTTTGAAGGAATTTCACTTAACTGAGTTTTTAGGAGTGGAAAAAAAATTCATCGCCCTCTCTATGTCCTTTTTTTACAACACTTTTTGAGAATTGTTGCCTTTTATAATCACATAGGCTCAATACATGAACTTGAGTGCTTCTACAAAGGGAATTTTTTCTCATTGGTTTCTCATTGCTTTGATGTGCTAATTTCTGTTAAGAATAGTTTAGGAATAATTAAAACATCTCTGAAATAGACCTCACGAGAAGCTGAGAGACACCTACTATTCAAGAACTACTGAAGATGACATCATTCCACTGTATTAAATTTACTGAAAAACCATAGTGCTAAAACTTGATATGTTTCCTAATGGCTTGCTTAAGCAATAAGTGGGAAATGAAAAGAGTAAGAAAAAAGAAATACATTTTCACACTTATGGTTATGGGGTTGCCCTATACAAGCACAGCCTCTTTTTATTTCTGTCTCATTTAACCTTTTTTCTTCATGGCAGCTGGTGAACTGCAGACAACTTGGACCTTCTACAAATTTTTAGCTGTGATTTTTTTTTGCCGTTTTTTCTTCATTAATTTCTTAACTATTTAACATTGCACACCAACCACAGAAATTACAAAGGAAATCTCTTACTAAATGTATCCAATGGATCCCCTACTTCACTTGCAAATGACCATCCTTTGTAAAAAAAAAAATATGTTGCACAGCTTGTAGCTAATAGAAGCCCCAAAAGATAATGAGTTCTCTATTGCAGAACAGATGTATACTGCTCCTTTTATCATAAGGAATAGATTTACAGGAGAAAAAAATTGCAGTAACCCTTGAAAATTCACAGCCTTGCTGGCAGTCCTTGCTGTCTGCTATTACATGAAAAAGGGCACTGTGGCAACTGAAAGTCAAAAGCAATTAAATAAAAGCTAAAACGACACATACCAGGTTGAACATCTAACAAAGACAACGAGTCGTTGGAGAGTAGGGGAAAAAAATGGAAAAGGACTAAGAGGAGAAGCTATTAAATGAGGTATTGGCCAGTAGTTCTCTGCAAACTCATTAATTGGGAAGTAATTCAAACGAGTCGGCAATTACCAAAAGCTACGGAGGAGAACGTACAGAAAAAAATTATGATCACAGCAAGCTGTTGGTGTTTTTGTTGGGTTTTTTTGTTGTTGTTGTAGTTGTTTTTTTCCCCCAAAACAACATCATTCACTGCAGCTACAGTGCCACTGGGGCCAGGAAAACACAGGATCACACTCCCTCCAGAAGAGCCAGTGGAGATCTCCAAGTCCATGCTGTGACGCCACGTGGTCTCCAAAGTCAGACCAGATCCATCATTTTTCCATGAGGTCTCCAAAGTCAAACCAGTTCCATCGTTTTTCCATTTTAGATGGATAAGAGATGGAGAAATGGCCAATTCCCCGGTCTGGAATGTTCTCCCAGTTCAGCCCTCCTTCCCCAAATGCCATCAGCAGCCCAACCACGGAGCCCTTCCTCCTGCACTGGGCATTTGTCCTGCCGGCTGTAGGCCCTCCTTGCCATGGGCAGTGCACAGATGGTATCTGGAAAGGGAAAAATAACCCCTAAAATATTTTGTCCTCATGGTCCTAGAGAAATGTTCTTTGCAAGTGAAAACTGAGAATCATTTGTGCAGCTCTGTCACAGCATCACTCTGCACTTCCCTTCCAGGACTCTGTAAATAAAGATACGACTGCAGCACAGGGCCCAGCACTCTAATGTTCCATTTTGGTGCTAAATTAGCAGTTATCTGAAGGACAGAGAAATTCAGAAGCAGTAGGGTGTAATAATTTCTTAATTGCTTAGCATTTTGGCATGAAATTGAAGGTTGAACTTGGAACTGGAGTAGGAATATAAAGATAAATCACAAAATCATCTAGACTCACGAGAAACACCTTTAATAACAAGTAACGTCAGAGCTTTTAACAGCTTTTAAGGATATTCTGTCTGGCTGTATGTTTATTTTGAAAGCTGTATTTCATCCATAGTGCTCAAACCATTTTGGAGCATGTTTTATTTTTAATAGTACAGTGATCATTTTCCATGGTCTGCTTGGGATGCGTGATTTGAGATGCTGAAATTACTGCTAAATTATTTCAGTTTTACTGTAACAGCATTCTATCCAAGTCATGCATTTAACATACCTTAAATTAGAGCGGCCAAATAACAACAACAAAAAATTAATGGATCTTTTTTGTGTCGGTTTAGCAAGAGAAAAAACACATCTCCTACAACACTGATGTTTTAGTTCTCATTTGGAGTCTGGCTAAATCCCCTCCCTGTGGATTTCAGTGTGGTCTAAGCCATGCTCTGTCCAGGTGTCATCAGCAGATATCTGTAACTCAGTATATCTGTAACTCAGTCAATTCTGGGACAATATAAATGAAGAGCAGAGACATCTCCAAACAGCTCCTGTGTGTTATTTGGGGAATTGGTCGGATTTGAACCCCCAGTACAACAGGAATTATTTTACTCTGTGGGTTTAGTGCAAGCCCTCCACGCCATGTCCCTCCAGTAGGGCTACAACTCCCCTGCTGAAGTAGAACTTTGCAGAACAAATCCATATCTAAGTCAAGTTACAAGAATAGTAGCAGATATCATTTAGGACAGTGCCCTTCTCCAGTTATTGAGAATGGGAGTTAAAAACTTTCACCAATCACAGCAGATAACTGTGAAAATATCAGCTTTCGGAGCTCAAGATACACATATAACTTTATAGAATAAATAAAGATAAAATGTAAGTACAGAATGACTGTTTATATATAAAAGAGTAATTTCTTTTTGTCTTCCTTGTATTTTTCTTCCCTTCTGGTACTTTTTTTTTTTTTTTTTTCACCCATAATAACATAAGCCAGACACTGAATCTCACTTTCATTATTTGAATAGACACCAAGTGTAGTTTCATTTCTTTACCTCAGTATTCCTGCAGAACTCAGAGCTGGCTGTTTTTCTCAAGTTTTGGCAATCTCTTTTTGGGATGTGCTTCTTTCTGCATGTACTGGAGGTCTGTGTGGCTTTGGCACATCACTTTCCTGGCTGCCTGTACATATGTTTTTTCTGGTTTTGGCACAGCCTCTGCTGCCTTTCTGAGAAATTGTGATAGATCGAAACAATAAGAGAGCTGAAGGATACTTCAGGGGTGGGAAGAGAACTTTTTATTCTATTTAGGAGATCTGTCTATGCTCCACAGCTTCATTAAGACATGGTTTTATTAACAAATCACTCCTGTGGTGCTCTGTGAGCACTCTGATTTCTGGGTTTAAATCTTGTTCTTGCAAAACTCCAGGGGTTTTGGTCTTAAGTTTGAGGAGTGAGGAGTGTATCCCTTCTTATTTTTTTTTTTTTTCTGTATGTTTGGTTGTTTTTTTCCTCAAAATGAAACCTCAAGCTGCTGGATTTCTAATGGATTTTAGTGTCTGTTTCTCTTGGGATTTGTAAACAGACAAAGTTCACCGATATCTAAATTATCAGCCAGGTCCAAAGCCTTGTCCTGCTGTTGAGTGACATCTTTTCATTGCTTTTGAAAGGAAGCTTTATAACCTCAAATCCCAACAATTTATTTTCCCGCAATTTTCTCATTTTCCCCAGAAGGCTCAGGTCCTTCACGGTGCTAAAGTGCCTCCATTTCATTCAGTGGTAGGAAAAGAGCTCAGCTCTTTGCTGAGGGTGCCTTGCACATCACGAGATTGACTCCTTTGTTGAGTGAGACAGCGACAGAGGGGATCCAGGGATCAGGGTGGTTGGTCCAGACAGGGGAATCAAATGAAGTCAGGGTGGGTGGTGTGGAGCTCAGGCTTGTCTGGAATTTGGCTGCTGACTCAGGTCACAATGATGACAACAACGTGTTATCTAAATTCCAGCCAAAATAATAATAATAAAAAAAAAAAATTAGTTGTTATCGGCTTTTGAGGATCATTCATCTCATACTCAAAGTTTTTAGGGCATGATGAATGATGGGCATGAACAACACTAGCAGAGGGACTCTTGTTCTCCTTCTTCAGCAGCTTGGGGTCTGTTATCAGATTGTTTAATTCAGCCATGGATATCGTTTGATTAGATGAATTCAGTCCTCAGCAAACTGGGATGTAGACACTGTGCAAAACTGTCACAGAATCACAGAATATCCAGAGCTGGGTGAGACCCCTCAAGATCATCCAGGCCAGCTCCTGGCCCCACACAGGACACCCCAAGAAATCCACCCCGTGCCTGAGAGCGTTGTCCAGATAATTTTTTGTTCTCAGGGGGGCTTAGAGCCATGACCATTCCTTGGGGGAGCCTGTTCAGTGCCCAAACAATCTCTGGGGGAAAACTAGAGACAGGTCTCACAAAAAAGAGTAAAATATATTGTGAGCTCTGCTTCTCCAGCACTGCCATGGCAGGATGTGGTGGGTGTGCATTTGGGGGCTCATACCTCGATTTTTAGGTCCCTTTTTGACTCTGCAGCTGTTATCCAGTGCAGTACAGAATCAGCGCTGATATACAGAGTTCACTGGGAAAAAAATCCTGGTCTCAACACTGATGTTTCCCCTCCTGTTTTCCTAGCGCTCTCTTCATGTCATTTCAACAACAATTTTAAGATCCGATAAATTATTTAGGCCAGAATGTTATTACTGCCTCTAGTCCTTAGGTGGGAAAAAAAAAAGTAATTCTCTGTTATCAGATCTATTTTTTTATTATTATTTTTAACAATATAATTTTGGGCTGAAATTTTGACAGCTGAATTGCAGAAAGAATGAATAAATTACAGCCATTCACACCTGCCACTTAGTAAATTCCTTTTTTAATGACATATACCCAGTTGATATGCCAATATCATAAATGACTACATGCATGTAAAGCATTCAAGAATAAATTCTTCCTCACATTTAGCCAGCTGACAATCACACAGGGTATATAAAGAGTGATAGGGAAATGTCATTTTGACACTAATGTGCTAATTGCTGGTGGCAAGAGGCCACGGATGATGCTGATGGCAAAGGGGGAATTTTGGCTGTGCTGACCAGTTGATGAGTGTCTTAAAGAGGACACAGAGGGAAAGGCTGCCAAAAGGCAATGAGGGCTGCTGGAATTTGGAGTCACCAGCCCAGGCAGGACCCAAAACGTGTGGAGGTGGCACCTGATGATGAGCTTTAGTAGTGAACACAGGGATGGAGCTGATGGTTGGACTTCCTGATCATAAAGGGCTTTTCTGAGTGTTGATTCTATGATTTGAGCTACTCAGCCATTCATTTCTTAACCAACAGCCTTGAACTCTGGGATGGGTTTCACAGCAAAAAAATTGCAGGCTTTGAGGTGAAAACATAGATAGTGCACACTGGGAAGAAAAAAAAGCTTTTTTTCCCACTTCTAGGACAAATGAAGCAGCAGTTCCTCATGTTGTGACCTTCTGCAACAACCAGTTGCAAAAGAACCAAGCAGGTTTCATTCCCAGCTGTAGGTTGTGTCTAGCAGTGGAATATTGTTAGACACACAAACACACAGGCACACACTCACTTTGGTGAGAAGGCATGAACTGTTTATTGCAAAATCTGACTCAAATTTTATAGTATTTGTACAAAGGCCAGGGACTGGGGGAGAAGGCTGACACCTCTCCCCATCCCATTGGTCAAGACAACTGTCCCTCAGCTGTCCATAGCTCTAAAACAAGAATGTAAACTACCTTGAGTTCAGGAAAACCTTGCTTCTATTTATAACACCCGTGTGTGACAAACTACCCAAGAATTATGAACTGTGAGACACAAAGGGAAGGCTGAAAAATCAGGGCGACAATATCTGCAGTCAGCTCCAAACTCAGCAGTACCCCAAAGAAACTTGCAGCTGTGTGGACTACTGGAAAAGCTGCCACCAAAGGTTTGCTCCTCTAGAAATAAAAGGGACACGAAGCTCTGTGTTCAAGGGTCAGTCAGCGCGTGGCAGGGTGTGAGCTGCTAAAAACAAAGCATGAATTCAACACGTTCCCATTGCTCTGCAAATTTCCAACTGGAATCTCCTAGCAGCAAAGAGGATTTCCGCACTCCTCACAGGGTTAGCTTTCAGTGCATTTGCAGGAAGTTTGAGCAGTTAGGAAGTTATAATGGGTGAATTTTTGGTTATACAGTTATAGTGTGTTTGCCAAAGATTTTATTATGAGAAAATAATTTTTCTCATTACTTTGTATTTTAAAAAGCTTTCTCAGCATGCCTATAGTTCTTTGGTAAATATGTAAGGCAGAAAGATACTAGAGTCAATTCTAAATAATTGGGATTTTATATAGTAATTCCATTTGTTTCTGCAAATATTTTAAAATTATGATTCACTGGGGATGAATTTCTACTAACCTGTTTTTTATTATCTCATTTTACACTACACCTTTTTAATATATTTTTAATGTGCTATTAGTCATTGCAATAACTCCTTCTCATTTTTCCCCATTGGCTTCTCAAGCTGCTGTAATACAAAACGATTTTCCTTTCTGTGGGTTCTTTTTTGGGGGGATAATCTTGAGGGATTTGCGCCTGGGAGGAGAACACCAGGAGCAAAACACTCACCGTGCGGGTTTAAAGGCAACGGGTCACCCTGGGTGACAGTTCTGCAGTAGTTATCCCCAGTTAAAGGTGAGGAAAATCTGGACTTTCCATCAGGGTTGGGTTCCCTTGGCTGCTCTCTGGTCAGGTGAGAGACACAGGGCAGGAGAGGTGGACAGGAACAAACTGTTCTGAGAAGAGATCCCGAAATTTTCATTCTTGCCCTTGGTTGATGTTATTGCTCATGGCTTTGCAGATCAGAGACCGGTGTTTTATGGGAAACTTCCCTAAGTCACTGGGGAAGGAGTGGCTGGAATCCCTGGAACACTCGGATTTTATCTTTGATGTTGGAAGCTTTGGTGAGCACGACCCTCATCTTCCAGCACGTTACTTGACTGCCCTTTCAGTCAAACTAAACTTACCAAAAAGAGGGGGTTTCCCACATTTGGAGGCTTCTAATTTAGAAAAAGTAATGTACCATGATCACTACAATGGTGATTACATGTTAAATGCTCTTTTTTCCTGTCCCTGCCCATGGCAGGGGGTGGAAATGGGTGATTTTTAAGGTCCTTTCCAACACAAACCATTCCCTGATTCTGTGATTTTTATTGGTTAATTTTTAGTGTTATTTCAAAACACCAGCTGCAGATGTCTAAGCTGTTGTCCTGACCGTCTCAATATTTTATTAAGAATGAAGTGTCTAATATTTTGGATTGGTTTTTTTTTTGTTTGTTTGTTTGGGGTTTTTTTTGTTTGTTTGTTTTTTGTTTTTCTTGGTTGGTATTTTCTTTTTGTTGTGGTGTTTTTTGGTGGGTTTTTTTTGGTTAAGAAAAATATTCTTAAGGAAAATGTATTTTTATTGAAGTGCAAATGAGAAAATGAAGTTCAAATGCAACTATGTTGTTTCCACTAAAAATTCATCATTACCTTGATCTCCCAAGTCTCCATCTGATCAGTAAATCTGTTTGAAACCTTCATGGTTCCTTTCAGCTTAATGGCAAGTTATGATACCCTTCACGTGTACTTGTTCAGAGCTGGTATTTCTTCTGCTTTAGCTGAAGAAGTGGAGATAAGAAATACTCTGTGATCTTTAAAATGCGTGTACCTTTATTTTATTTTGGTCTTGGGTTCTTTTGGTAAAGTAAATGCTGGAGTTTTCTCATACCTATACATAATTTATTTAGGCTTTCAGTGTGTTTATTTACCTTTTCAGTTGACTGTTTAAAGTTTTTTAAATGACTAATTTCATTATCTACATGTTGTTTTGCAGCCTGCAACCACTACTATCTTCCTGTGGGTTGAGCATATTTTATAAAAGGGGGACCATACAAAAATGAAAAATATTATGAAGTGCTTTAGGGCTTTTTTTTTTTTT
>WBMY01001343.1:606903-632256 GCA_013397315.1 Donacobius atricapilla
GTCACAATGGGTTTTTAGCAGAGTTGCAGAGATTCCTCTGTTCCCATTTCAAAGCTATATTTAGTTCAAAACTGTCCTTTTTGCTTCTGTTCTGTCTTCATTTGTCAGATAAGAGCTGCTCTGATCATACTCACTACAAAGTTTACAGGATTGTACCTTTATGGAGAAAAAATATTTGCCCAAGTATTTTTAAACATTGTGCTGTCTGTTCTTCAAATTGAAATCCTTATTTTCTTTGGCTTCTCCCCTTAGGCAGGGAGCACATTGCTGTGATAAATATTGTATGGCTTTTAGTGCTAATCATTGTTGATTCATGGCAGAGACGAGCACGTTTTAAAAGGATATCCAGGATGATAATAAACAAAAAGTATTAAAAAGCATCATAAACAAATAAATACTTAAGCAGCTGCTTTTCAGTGCTCCATTAAAGCTGTTATAAATTAGGAATGTGCCTGTGTGTTTTGCCAAGTTCCCACTGCATTCACAGAAAATAACTTATATTGAAAGACAATCTCGCATGGAGGGACCCAGTAAGCCCATCCCTCATTCTGGATCTGCCTGATTCCTGCCTTAGATCAAAAGCAGAATTTGGGATAGTTCAGGAGACTGATCAATTATTTGGCATTTCCCTTTTGCACTGAATTTTGTTTTAAGCTGGGGTTTAGCCAGCACCTTTTCAAGGTACCTTTTTTAAAGACCTTAAAGGTCTTTCATTAGGGTTCTGTTCCCAGAGGAGGAAAGGCAGGAGTGCCCTGCTCTGACATCAACACCTTTGGCTGTATCACCTGGTTATTTGGCTTTTTGTTTGCACTGCTCCATACCTGTGCAGAAAACAAAGACTGCTCTAAGAGATTATGATCCTGCCAGGAGAAAAATCCACTTTTTACATATTTGTGGCCTATTATTTATCTTTCTAATGGAATATTATATGGAAGAAAAATATCTAGGGGCCATCCACGTGCTCTCAATGTCAGATGTTTAGAGATGGAGGAAAGCTTTCTCCTTATATTTGTCCACTGTTTTAGTTTTTCCACACAGTCCACTGGAGCTTGATTCTTAGTCTTCACCAATATTGAAATTTCTTTGAAAACAGTGAAGCTGGACTGGTCCAAGGCTTAGAGAATGTGTGGCTACATTTTCCCTGCTGATGTTTGTATTTAGTGATCTCCAGGGTCCCGTTTTTCTGTGACTTTAGTGGAATTTAAAAGACTTCACTGTAAGATTTTAATTGCAGAGAGTCCTCTTGATGGAACTCTTCTCTTGCGATATTTACTTCAGCCTGTTTTCAAAAAGACGCTGTTGATTGACAATCTCTATTCTTTTTGACAGAATGATTTCACCTTGTTTCAAGTACAATTTATTGCATGCCATTGAAATTATAGCTCTTAAGTTTTTTTAGAAACTGACTTGCTGCAGACTTTCCAGTTTGTACCATTTCTTTATCCCGTAAGGTACTGGAGGTAAAATATGAACTTTTTACATGATACATAAATTGAAATTCTCTCTGGCTGTGGTAATAAATTCTAGAGAAAACCCAGGACAAAGTCTGTGACACTGAAATTGAGGCATAACTTTCATTTACAATTTTTCTGGGTGAATACACCTCCCTCACCAGGTACTGGTAAATATTAATTATGTCAGTGTTGCATCATGCAAAGGGTTATTGCTGTGAGGGGGAGGCACATTTCCTAACCTATTTTATTGCATTTCCTCACAAAGTGCTGCTGAGAGCAGCTGAATTCCTACCAATGGAAATCTGTTTGGCCCTAAGAGAACAACCAATGTCTGGCACTTTGATGTGAAGAAGAGAATTAAAAATGCAATTTTTACCAGTTTAGAGGGATGCCAGGAGTGTGATTATCAGTCATGAGAACAGCTCTTGTTTGTAAGGGTGTGTATACAGTGCCTCTTAAAAGTAAAACCTTCCTATTCCTCTCGAGTTCCTTGCTCACTTTCCTTTTCCTCCTCACTTTATTGATCGGATGCGCTTTTGTCTAAATTGATCCCTGAGGTTGTAGATCAGCCCTTTAAAAAAAATCTCCTTGACAAATGGGGAAACTGGGGATATCCTTCACAGCAAGTATTTGGTGAATTTGTCGACTTACAGCTTGTGCAAATGTTGCAGAGGTAGAATCAGAAAATGATTTTCAAAACATCTCATTGCACCAGGAGAGTACAGCACCTGCTCCCCTGGTGCTGGGTAACCCAGAGAGCAGGGCAGAGAAGTTGTCTTTTTACCCAGAATGTAACTTTTCAAAGCTTCCTGGACTGAAGATTGATTACAGAACAGTGTATTAATTAGAGAAACCTCTGATGTTCTCTCAGTATTAAAAGATTCTTAAAGGTGGCCTTTTTTTTTTCTTTTAAATAGAGAATTAAATTAGACATTTACAAAAAAGTACGTAAGAAGAAAGATAATTTAAAAAAAAAAATCTTTAGTGCTGTTCAATTTCTACTGGCACATCAATATGGAATTTCTCTGCTGTTTTTTTTAAAATCCTGGTTATTTTATGTATATTTTAGATGAAGCTCTCGTACCTGCCAGAGATCCATTCCTATTATCAAGCTGGCATTACACTTGAAATATCTTTCTGTCTTCAATTGGCCTTTTAATAAATGTATGGATTCATTCACAAATAAGGATTGCTGTGATTCATCAGCTTATCTCACTAATGAATGTTTATTGCATTCAACTTCCTGGTGCCTCAGAGGCTGCCGAGGTTGGAGTGATTTGTGCCCCAGACTTTCATCCTGCTGGCAAAGTGAGCTGTGTTCTTGCCACAGGCAATTTCTTCCTTCAAAACTGTCCATAAATAAAATATTTGTTCACGCTGCTGTTTGAGCGGAGCAGAGAGGAAAGTCTTTACTCACTTACGCAGAAAGCGATACCTGCTGCAAAGAGCAAATCCTCATTTTCATATTTAATGAAGCCATAATCAATGGTAATGGCTGAAGATTGCATTAAAGAAGTCTTAATGCTCCTCTCAAGGGAAAGTAATTTTACTGGAAACAAGCTAGTTAATCAGCCTCAG
Source organism: Donacobius atricapilla (assembly GCA_013397315.1). Lineage (NCBI taxonomy): Eukaryota > Metazoa > Chordata > Aves > Passeriformes > Mimidae > Donacobius > Donacobius atricapilla. The sequence goes on from WBMY01001343.1 coordinate 609,936, forward strand.
AAAAACTCTGTGTGTTTTATTATACAGGCCAGTTTTCCAAGGACGAAGAAGGAAACGTAACAAAAGCAGCAGTCAATTTTCATCTTCAGAAATCTGTCACATTGGGCACTGTGTAGATTTAATCTTTCAAACACCAAGTACTGGTCCTCTTTTTAAGTTTACAAAAAAAAAAAAAAAAAAGTGGAAATTTGTAAAATATTTATTTCTGCCCTATACTCTGTAAATTTTCATGGAGGTGCAGTTAAATTTCCCTGTTCAGTGGGTCTTGGTAACAGAGCTCAACTGGCAGAGTACCAAGAGAAGCAGCCAGGCAAATATTTCTCTCAGCACGTGTTATACCTTGACTCCAAACTTTTACATCAGGGGTGGTGCCCACAGAAAGCTCAGTGCAGGGCGATCTCTTGTGCATCCCCAAATCCTCCCTGACAGGGGGAAATGAAGCCCAGCAATTTGGCAGAGGCTCCGGGCTGGCAGAGCAGGAGCTGCTCCCCTCGTGGCACTGCGTGACTGGAGGACTCGTGGAGAGAATTGCCTGGACCACGAGCTGGGCAGGGAGAGCCTCGCGCTCAGGCTCTCCTGTGTCCGGATTGGGGCTGCCGGGCCCATCCTCCCTGCGGCACAAACACCCAGTTATCCAGCGGGAACCAGAAGCATTCAGGAATCCCTCTGCCACTGAGATCCCATCCCAGGAATGCTGGAACACACAGGGAGTTTTGTGCCTGGCTTACTGTTGGTGTCCAGGGCATGTGGAAAACCCCTCAGACTGCCCTGGGGGGTCCCAAACCCTGGCTGGGACCCCAGGAAAGCATTGCCTTGGACCTTCGTCCCTAGGAAAAACTTCCAACACTCAGAGATGAATTGAAAACAACAAAGATTATAAATAAATAGTAGTTTAGTTTGTCACAGGGTGAAAATTTGTAGTTCTGGGTTTNTTAGGGGAATGTCGGGGTGAAAATCCGTACAGTTTACAGCTGAAGGGCAGGACGTGTCTGCCTCAAGGTTTCCATACAAACCCCACCTGTACACCGGTATCTGTGACTGTGATAGCCTAGGATTGTGAATAACTGCTGAAAAATGATGTTGTTCATTTGTACAACATTTGGAAGCAGGAGACTCCCTCTGGAGCACCAAGCGCTTTTGAAAGGTGCCCTTGAAGTAAGAGATGTTGTGCCCAAAAACTTTTCTCTTTTCTCAAAGTTATATTTTTCAGACAGTTCAGATCAGTGCTGGTTTTCTGTGGAGAATATTGGTTCGTTTGCTTTGGAATTCAATGGGAATTTCAGTTCCTGCACATACTGTAGAGGCCTCTTGATGCACAGAGGTTACCTGGTCTTGGGCTCGGAGTTGTTCAGTGAACTGAACCTCTCTGGAACTGTCGGAATTGTTGGAATCTTCCACTGTTACTGTCAGAGCAAGGGATGCTCCAGTGGTATCAGCCGGCCATGGAAGGTGTGGAAATGGGAAATCTGGATGTGTGGAAGGTGTGGAAATGGGAAATCTGGATGTGTGGAGGCGCTTTTGACGGCCTTTGCTCGTTCCTTTGGCTGGGGAAATGCCAGGACACATTGCATCTTCATCTCTTTGCTCACGCCTGAAAGACCTTTACTGTTACTTGGACAGAGCTGAGAATCAAGTCCATCTCTTCTGCTTTTGAAAGAAAAGCTGGATCAGCCTTTTCTGTTGATGGTTTCAGAACAAGCCTCATTTCTCATACACGTTTCTCGGAGCTCTTTGCCTTATGTATACATAAAGAGAATAGGTGGTGTTACAGTTTTGTAATTAAAATGCAGCTGAAAATCATTGATCTGAAAAAAAAATCCAGTACAGAGAAAAAGAAACATTGCTCCTGGTTTCAAGTAGAAGCTGAGAATAAATCACAATCTGTTGGGTGCTGTGGGACTGCCACATTTCTAGCTAGTTTCAGGCTATTTATAAATCCATTTTAAAATATATTATTGGTCATTGCTGCATTCTGTAAAGAAGTGGAAGGAAAATCTGGACTTAATGTTAGAAAAAAGGTTGCTGGAATTGCCTTTAAAAGGAAACATTAATGTTCCTACATATGTAACATGTGGAGAACAAGAAAGTAAAAGAATAATGATGGAGACTTGGTCTAATTGGTTTTCTGATGCTCTCATTTTTGTGATTCATTTTCAGAAGTCTCTCAAGCTTGTGTAGTTATGAAATAAATGGAACAAATTGGAAATGTGAAAACTAAATAAATAATGATCTGCCCATCATGTTACTATTACTGCTGTCAGTAGTAGTAACATTTATTTAACAATTCTTCTGCATTAATAGGAATGTATGCATAATAAAATGTGTAATAAAGTCTAGCCCATCTTTCAAAGAACTTGATCCCATGTCAGAATGTCTGTTAAGTCATCCTCCATTCAGAGAACGACTTGTGCACTGCAGGAGAAGCATCACTGCCCTGGAAATATTCATGGGCAGCACCTGGGAACCAGTTTGCTCACTAATGTGGATCTAAATTTAGCACCTTAAATTTCCATGGTTACTTAATATTTGAAGAAGGTTGAAACCTGCCGAAGCAATATCCCCTCAGTATATTCAAGGACAGGGAAGATAATGACAGTTTCATTTTATGTTGTTCTTGCGCTGATTTATTTTGATGTCTGTATTTCCTTCTAAAACCTCTGCCTACCCTCTCTGCATGAGCTGTAGACAGCAAAAGAAGCATTTTTCATTGTAGGCACCTCTCCAGCGGTACAAGAAGGTGCCACTAACCCTCTGTGCAGAACATCAGAGTGGGGTGGTTGATAAAGCTGTGACCCTGCACGGCCCTTGCACTGATCACTTTGCTTTGCATTTGCTCCTTTTCCATGTGATGAAACAGCCTCGGAAAAATATGCAAAAAAAAATATCATTTTGATTTCAGAATCGTCAGTAATGATGTTCCTAAAGTGTCTAAGTTTCCTTGCTCATATTTCCATTTGATTTCACCTGTCTGGGGCGCATTTCTGTGGTACCCCCTGCCTCCACCAGAGGAGAGCTGGGCCGTGGGCAGGAGAGCTCTCCTCACTGCCGGGGCTGCCTCTGCCCCTCCAGCGCGGGCTGTTTCGGTGGAGCAGGGAACCTCAGGGCCTTTTTTGTCTGCATCTTTTCCTGTGGTGCTGCCATCCCAAGGATTCTTGAGGGCTCCGGGGTCACTCACTTCATCCTAACCCCAGGTTCTTCAAACAGCCCCTTTCCACCCCTCTCCCTCCGCTGCCAGCCAGTCAGTGACGTGAGTGTGGATGGGGGAATGATAAAGGATAGAGCAAATCCTTTAGCACATTCATTTTTGGGGTTTTTTCTTCCCAAATTTGTTCTGGAATCAACCAAATATAAGCCACCAAATTATTTTGTTTGCATTCAACTCTGCAAATTTGTATCTCTTTCGATTTCTCTCAAAAATTCTCTTCTACATTCCTAAGAATAGGAAGACAGGGGACATTTTCTTCTTTGTGACCCACTGCCACTAAAAATCCAACGGCTTTGCGCTTTGTTTGGGATTCTAAATCATAACGTGATGCACACCAGGCGTGTGCCAATAGAGCTCTACGATACCAAGGACTCCCACACTTTTTACACCGGCACAAACCCCAGGGTTCTTTCTTGTACGAGGGACGAGAGATGTCTGCCCTCAGCTCCAGCCTCTGCGCAGCTCACGTCTGAGTGCTTGCTTCTCTGCCCTTGGAGAGCTTCTGGCTGGAGTTGGTGTCCGGAGCATTTCCTGGCAGCAGGAAACGCTGTGCCTTTGGGAGCAGCCCAGACCTGGAGCTCACAACACTGCCCAGGAGGCGGGTGGGAAAGAGGTTTGGGAAGCAGGACCATTAGGGCAGGAATTTCTGGGATTTGGGAAGCAGGACCATTAGGGCAGGAATTTCAGGGATTTGGGAAGCAGGACCATTGGGGCAGGAGTTTCTGGGATTTGGGAAGCAGGACCATTGGGGCAGGAATTTCAGGGATTTGGGAAGCAGGACCATTAGGGCAGGAATTTCAGGGATTTGGGAAGCAGGACCTTTAGGGCAGGAGTTTCTAGGAATGTGCTTCAGGCCCTCACTGCTGCTCAGGTTGGAATTCATTGGCTGCCTACACCTTGTTTTTTTTTTTTAATTCCCGTTCAAATTCCTCCTGCCTGTCCCACCAAGGACAGAGATTTCCAGGGATTCACAGCTCCAGCTGCTCTAAACAACATTTTAAGGTGGTTTCTCATAAACATGAGTATCCCCCTCTCAGAGCAGCTCTCCTTTGCTGTATTCCAGAGGCATAAATCTGTTACTGATTATATGGATTCTGTTTAAAGGAAGGAATTAAAGAGTTTTGTCTGGCGGCAGGATGCCAGGGATATTTGTACTGCAAATCCTCATTTTGTGATTTTAAAAAAGTGCTTCATTACCGAGCGGAGAACTTTTTATACAGCCGTAGGGAATTCACTGATCAGGAAAACATTCCAAAATATCATAAAGGAAAATTAGACTTGTAGGAGATTATGCAAATGAAGCTGTTTTCTTACAGAGGGAGAGGAATCTTTAAATTTTCTTTTGTTTAGGTTTTGTATGTTTGCCTACATGAAACAAATGGAGGAAATCAGATTTTTTTGTCTCTAAATTCCAGTGCTGGTTAGTTTTCTGTGCTTACTTCTCTGTTACTATATTTGAGACTGAAACATTAAATGAAATTTTTGCTTATGATACTTTCTGAACATAAAAATCAATAGCTTACGTGTTGTAAATATTTACAGCTGCTTGCCTCACACATTTGTATATTTTTCAAATATTCTAATTGAACAAGCCTGGGAAAGAATCGATACAAGCAGTTTTGTACATCAGAGTTGCACAAATACAACTTCTTTGAGTAACAGATGTATTTATTGTAGCATAACATTTCAGTTTCCAGGGATTTTTGAGAAACTATTTTCAGAGCAGGAGCAGAAATGATGTTTTTTCCTCCTCTGTAATAATTGTGGTGTAGTTGCCAACACATGTAACTTTTTATTAACACTAATTACTTTTGATGCATGCAGCAAAACATGAACAATATGAATATTATATCTCCATTAATTACTTTTAAAAAGCATGTATATGTTTAATTACTAGAGCTGGCTGATCAGGTAAGAGATCAGATTTATGGGAAGGGTATTGGCTAAGACATGATGCTGAGCTTTTTATTCCATAGAGGGCTCTTCCAGAATTAAATATTTGAGTCAAGCCAAATCAATGTAGAAAATTCAGCAGGTGAATGGGTCAATGAAAAGACACCAAATTTAAAACACATTTGCGCTGATATAAATTTAAAACTTCATTTAAATCTAAGTATTTATTAATTTTTTTATATCTATACATTTGTTGTCTGTTATACCAAGTATATGTGTATATAATATGGAAATTAACACCATTACATGAATACAAAATGAAATTACATCAAGAAAAACAGGCACTCATAATTATACGTATATTAAAATATTTCTCTTTGCTTCAGAGCAGTACGTTTCAATAGATTTCAGGTTTAAGAATGTACTGCCAGCTCTTAAAGCATTCATTTGCTTTTATGAGCCTGTAATGCTCCTGTGCTATTATTCATGGAGTCATCCCAGCATCATGAACTCCAAACTTGTCAGGAATTATTTCCAGTACTGCACAGTCTCCACACGCAGTAGAAATGAAGAAGATGAAATGAAAGTGCTTTATAAAGTTTGCCCAGAAAACTGAAACTCATCATTTATACTCTGTTTCCCTCTAAGTGCCTTATAAATGGTTAACTAGCTTTTGAATAAATCTGTCATAAATGTTTAATTGAGGGGCACTGGGTTGATTTTAATTATGGCTTATAAACATCTGTAGCATGGGTAATTTATAATGCAATTTGTGGATTCGCACATAGATCTCACTGCTTTAGGAACAGGCAGAAAAACAGAGAATGAGAAGTTTTCTTAACTGCTTTTTGTGTTAATTTCTTTCCAATTCCTGGACACTGGGGCACCTTGCAACGTTTCCACTCAAATCCTGGTGGAGCAACATCCTCCTGATGCCTCACACAGACATTTTCACCCACTGCCCAGACCTTGGCAGACCAGTGAGCAAAGCATTGGTTTAAAAAGAAGATTTTTGGAAGTCAACTGTAGGAGCCCATTCAATTCCATTGCATCATTCAGGATATAATGAATATATCCTTTATAGAATATATTATATGTCCCATATAATGCCTTTTTTTCCCTGAGCACGGGCATGTTATTGTTTGGCAGCAGCAGGAAATGTCTGTGTGCAGCACACATGGGAGATTCACAGGTGATACGCCACAGAGCATTCATCAATTTATTTCCTAGGTGTAAATGGGCTAACACCCCTCTGAAATGATCATAACCAGGTCCTTCTGCAAGTGGGATGCTGCTGAGTGATATCCTGATGACGCTGTTTGTCACACACACACAGGCACACACACTCTGATCAGAAGACATGAACTGTAACTGACTTTATTTAAAAAGATCTGATTCCATTTTATAGTATCTCTACAAAGGCCAGGGATTGGGGGAGAAGGCTGACACCTCTCCCCATCCCGTTGGTCAAGACAACTGTCCATCAGCTGTCCATATCCCTAAGAACAGGAATGAAAACTACCTTGAAGTTATGACAAACATTTGCCAGTGTTTGCAGACCAGAGCCTGAGAAAAAACCCAAACCATGAAACACTGTGAAACAGAAGAGAAGGCTGAAAAAATCAGGGCGACATCCTGAACTGCTGCTAAGATTGCTAAATTGAAATAAAAACTTCAGCGCTGCTTTGCTGCAGCTTCTACTGCCTCCTAACCCTGCAGAAGAAAGAACTGATTTACAGACAACATCTAAGCACAGAACGGGTTAGAGAATTAATCCATGGATAGAGAATGGCAGCGCTTTCCATTTTGTTCAGTACAGAGCCCAGGGGTGAAGCGTGCCTCTAGCAAAACTCTCATTTCCTGGCCCGGCACCCAGCAGGTTCCCAACCAGGGGAGGCAGTTCTGGCTCAGACTGTGCTCCAGGCACCAGAGTGATCCTGTTCCTGTGGGCACACACAGCTGAGTCATTCACAGCAACAGCTTTGTGTTATACTGCGTGCAAAACATCAGAACAACCGCTCTGTAATTGGCTTGTTTGACAAATAAATAAAATACTGGTTAGGAGATCACAGCGTTCCATGGCACAGGGAGCTGAGAGAATGGCAGGATCAGAAGGCGCTGGTGGTTTACTTGTTAAATACAAAAATTGTATGGAGCATTAGAGATTTTTAAATCACAGATTTTTAGATCTGAATCCACCTAGAAGTTTCAAGTAAAACTTAGTCTTAATCTGTGATCACTTCAAGGACAGAAAATAGCCCTGGTATTCAACAGAGAGAGAGGTGAAAGCTTCTCTATAAAATCTTAATTATTGTATCATTAAATATATTGTCTTTGGGGTTAGTATTTCTGTATATTTTAATGCATATAAAATGCTATTAAGCAGGGAAATCTGAAAAATTCAGAAAATATATACAGAAAAATCACACACCTGACATCTTTAGAGACTGATTTCTTTAAGAGCATCCTACTCCTACCTCAATCTTTTTTTTCACAGGGCTATTGGCACCTGTATTTCTGTGCTTTTAACAACATACCAAACTTGCAGCCAGGTTTGTAGTCCTAAAAGTCAATGCTTGCATGGATATACACAGCTGGACTTTATACTGGTATTCTATGAGTGGGAATCTTGTAAAAACGTGCCACCTTTTATCTGCTTCAGAAAATTGCGCCTTTGGTTTAATTTGTAGTTGTTCTGTGCCAGCAGATATATTCAGTGCAAAGAAGATCTCTGTCAGCTCTGGCTGTCCAGGCACAGGAAGCACAACGTGAGAATCTTGGGAGGAATCTGCTGGCACTGGTGTCCATGGGTCACTTCTTGGGTGGAGTGGGAGTGACTGAAATCACAAACTTTTCTCTCTTTAAAGCAGCACATTTGGATAAAAAGCTAAGCCAGCTCTCAGAACAAAAGAGTTTGCAGTTATTTAATGCAGCTTTCTGGCAGTGCTATAAAAATACAGAATAACTTACTTGATGTTGGTACCTGTCACTGGAATGCCTCTTTCCTCTTTGGCTTTCCAGACCTGTCGTGGATCTGTGAATTAAGCTGCAATTTTTCCAGTTTGACATGTAATCCATAGGTACAAATCATTGTGGCTCATTTATAGCTGTCTTTGGGGGTTTGCTGTAGATAAACGGGCATAAAATAATTATAATGTAAAGATATCAAATTTGATACGTTTGGGGATTTTTATTTTTTTTTGCTTGGGTTTTGTTTGTCTTTTTTCTTTAGTGGATATTAAGTTTGGGATGGGGTTTGGAAGTCAGTGGTCTTGACAAAAGCCAGGGAATTTATAATATAGCTGTAGTGGGAAATCTGTGATCCTCAACCCTTTGTTTATGTAAATACCATGTGTAACGATTTACTGATGATCTCATCTGAGGATGAAGTGTGTGGCAGGGGCAGGGAGGGACATCAGCAGGCACCTCAGAGACAAAAACTCTGACTCAATTGCTGGCCTTGTTGACTGTTGGGGAGATTTACAGCTCACATCCCTAGAAAGTAGGATTTCATATAAGTTACTGGGAAAACAAACAAATAAATCACAAGGGTTTGAAGTAAAATATTTCTTGATAATTTAACTGAAGTTTTGCATGGACGAAATCCACTCAAGCTCTCAGGGATTGTACCCTTGATATCATTTGGAGTTTTCATTCTTCCATACACTGAATCAGGGCTCCACTCAAAATTATAAAAGAACAGAGGCTGAAGGGGAACGCAGTGATTTGGTTTGAGAAAAGGTGTTTACGGATTGCCTTTGAACATTGTGGTACATTGGTATGGACATTTTCAACACTGGAAACTGTGAGGGCAATTGCCAGCAGGGAACCCAAGGCAGGAGCCCCTGGGTCTGCTCCCAAGTCCTGTTTGCCTTCCAGTTTACTTCAAACAGGGAAAGGGGATGGCTGGAATGGACCAGCCTGGGATGGCTGCACCCAGAGCATCCCTTCCATGGGCCAGACCCCCCTTCTCCCCAGGAGACAAGATTTCATTGAAGCCCTGAGCTGAAAACCTGAATTTTAAGAGTGTTCAGGCTGTGGAAAAGTACCCAGTGGAAAAGTAGGTATTTGAAAATTGGAAATCTCTTTCTGGGTCTCCTTTCTTAGGACGATTTGACGCTGACTGATGCTTGTTTTCTTTTTGCCAAAGAAGGAATATGTGCATTTATAAAGTATAAATTTATTAAATTGAAGTATAAATGTACTTGAGCAAGCCTCTGACTTAATGACACCATATTTGCACGCAGCTCCACAAATCTTTATGATCTCTAAGTACCCAATTGCTGGCAGTGATATATCGTGACCTGTTCTGTGCTTAATTATTAATTTTACATTAAGGAGTTCCATAGTCAATATTTAGATGGTTTATGGACGTACAGAAGCTTTTCCATGCTCATATTTTCTTTGCAAGGACACAGTGTAGCCCCTTTCAGCACTAAATCAATTACACACAGAGTTAAAATATCTTGATTTGTTGTTTAAGGTCTCTTCCCAACATGATGCATCAATTCTAAGGGAACAAAACCAGGGATGTCTTGGCCTGCTCTTAATCCTTGCAGGGCTCCACTCAGCAGGGGTCAGGTACCAGTGCAGGCTGCAAACTTGGGCAGCACAAAGATCCCTCCAGCCCCAGGCAGTCAGGAGAAGGGGAGACAAAGGGTTCTGGAGTCCGTGGTACCGGGACAAAAGTACGGGAGACCTGTCGCCCTGATTTTTTCAGCCTTCTGTTTGTGTCTCACCGTTCACAGTTCTCAGGTAGTTTCTCACACACGGGTGTTATAAATAAAAGCAGTGTTTTTGTTAGTTCAAGGTAGTTTACATTCTTGTTTTAGAGCTATGGACAGCTGAGGGACAGTTGTCTTGACCAGTGGGATGGGGAGAGGTGTCAGCCTTCTCCCCCAATCGCTGGCCTTTGTAGAGATACCATAAAAGTGGAGTCAGATCTTTTATTAAACAGTTCATGCCTTCTCACCAAAGTGAGTGTGTGCCTGTTTGTGTGTCTAACAACGACAAGAGACCCATCCTATTCTAACCCTCCTTTCCACACCTGTAGCAATGGGCAGAATTAATAGATAATTAAAACCACATTTTTAAGTGTCCTGCAGTTTGATGTCTTCTCAGAGTTAGATTTCACCCAGAATTAAGCACTTCCAAAGATGCTTTATCACACGTTTCCTAAATTTTTATGTTAGAATGGGATGAGCTGCATCCAGAATTGCCAATCCCTCTTTAGTGACTACAAAAAAAAACCAACCTAGAAGTCTGGATATCTGACCCTAAAATGATTGTAACTGAGGGAAATTAATCGCACTTGCTGAACTAAGTGATTAACTAATGACTTAATTCAGGAAAGAATATCAGGATCCCTACTGAGAATATACATCACCCCCCCCCAAATTGTATTCTTGTTACAAATATGGATAGTTTTGAACCCTGTGATTTATACAAGATCATTTTAAAAACCTGTTTTCAAATCACAGGGCACGCTCTTGCAGCATCTGAATCATTTCTTAAACTCAGCTATCAGTGGCTTTAAAACATAATTTAACCAAAAAGATCATTTGAAGAAGGGCTGCAAAGATTTCTACGTGCAGATACTTCAATCTCAAGATGGGGAAGAAGGCAGGAAACAATTCCATCTTCTGTTACTCTGGATTTCTCTCAGGGAATGAGCTGTGTGCCCCTGATTTAGAGGCTGACCAGTCAGAAGTGCAGGTTTCCAGAATAACTGGTGGTGTTTGTGCCTCCTCCTGTGGGCTCCCTGCCGTGGGGAGCTGTTGAAGTGGGTTCAGGAGAATGCATGGGGGAAGAACGAATCCTTTCTAAGGATATCTTTCCTTATGGTCCTCACTAAGGCTTTGTTCCATGCTTACTGTGAGACCTTAAAATGAAATATTCCACTTCTGTTTGTAGTTTTAATAGGAATGACTGCATCTGTGATATGATTTATCCAGAAAATTGCAATGGGCTTAATGCAATTCTCTGAATGAAGAACAGGGAGTAGTTGCCCAGTTTGTTTATTGGATCCAGCAGTGAAGTCCATTATGAAATATTGCTCAGGCAGGGTGAATTTAAATAAGTTCAACAGGGCAGTCACGACGAAACCAACCAAATAATTTATCCAGGAGTTCAGCTGCAGAAGTGGGGGGAAAGAAAAACAAAACTCACCTGAAAAGATCCTGTTTTATGACGGAAACACTTATCCCTCAGATAAAAACTCTCAGATGTTTAATAGATCAAATGGCTGGGACTTGGGGATGAAATCAATACAAAGATGAAATAATCCATCAGAATTTAGTGCATGCCCTGGTTCCTGCAGAGGAAGATAAAGCAACATGAGATGATTTGGATCCTCATTAGGACATCTGATTCTTCTTTCATTAGCACTGCTTTTGTAATATTGAAGCACCCTCAGTTTATCTGGGTTAATTTTGGATGGATGTAGGTGCTGGGAGTCCCAGTGGCAGGCTCAGGGCTAACAGGGCTGGGTGTTTCATTTCTATTCCCGCTCTGCAATTTGAGATTAATGCACAGCCAGTTCACATTAGTTAACAGGCAAAGAGCAGAGAGGAGAACTTCCCAGGTGCAGTTATTGTTGAAGCCTGTGGTGCTGTACATTCATAACCCTACATCCATGTGAGAAATCGGATACTTGTGGAAACTGATGGTAGCAAGAAGGGAAAGGGTTCAGTGAAGAAGAGGCACAAAAAAAAAAAAAAAAAAAAAAAAAAAAAAAAAAAAAAAAGAGACACGATCATCCTTTTGTTTTCTATTTAATTTCACGTATATTGAAGTGAGAAATTAGGGAGGTAAAAAGGGAATAAAGGCAATGTATTGCTGTGTATACCTAATACAGACCTTCAAGGTCAATCCTGTACTCCACAGCCTCATCTAAGATAAATCTTTGCTTTAGTAGTGCTGGGCTGAATTAGATCAACAGAAATTCTGGCCCACCATCTCAAGAAAACATTTCCAATCAGGGAAGACTGACCTTGCACGATGAGATCTTTTTAAAACATAATATTATTACTTTTTAATCAGGAAGGATGCCAGGGTACCTTACTTGGACACAGAAAAACAGTGTAAAGTGATTTCTGTAAAGTAATGACGTGATTTTGATTAAAGCCCACGGAGACAGGGGAGTGAAATTGCTGCCTTTCTTTTATTTGTAAGAAGTCAGTCAATTCCTTTACAAAAGTAGGTAATTTGTGGAATGAGATCTTCCATCGGTGAGTGTGGCCCTGATCAAAAGATTATTGAAATCTGTGAAAATGTTCCTTTCTTAGAAAAAAATCTCTCCATTCTGTTGTTTTTCTGGAACAAATGCAGAATATACACACAGAGTGTAGCCTGGGCTTCTTATTACCCAGTTCTCACTGACTGCAATTTTTAGTGTTTTTTAAAAAATAGGCACTTAGTGTCCATATATTACCCTGTTCTATTTTGAGGGTTCTTTTCCCATTTGGAATAATTTGCTGTTGGAATGAAAGGAAAAATATTGTTCTCATTTTCATTATCAAGCATCATTTGATTTTAATATACTCCTGGTTTAAAACACACTGCTGTTGCCTCCCTAGCAGTGCCCCAAGTTTCCTTTCCAAAGGACACCGGTGCTGAGAAGGGGTTGTGGGATAAGGTATACCTGGGCTGTTCAGCACGGACTGGGAAGTGCAGTTGGGTCTCCAAATCCAGAGTTTTTCCTGGCTTGATGGATGTGAACTGGGTTCCCTGCGATCAGCAGTGTTTTGCTTAATAAGGACTAAGAGAAGGGTCTGTTCTTGGTTCTGTTGCCATTCCTGTAAATACTCAGAATTCTAATTCCACTTGGCAGGCCTGGATGGAGACCAGGTGGCTTTGAAGTGAAAGATGGTCAGTTCTCTCCCAGAAGATCAGAATGCAAATAATTGTCAATCCTTTTTTACTAACCTAAGTGAAGTCTCTGAAACCTGTTTTCCTTTCTACATTTATCTTGATTAAGAATGCCACCTTGCTTAGAGGTTGGGAGAAACTGGATATTAGCTTCTTTTTCGGGGGAGAAAGTTCAGTGATTAATCTAATTTTTTCCTGGTTTATTTTTTGACATGAAGTTTAGGGGAAGCTTTCTATCACATTCAAGAGGTAATTTCTCATGGGTATTTCTGGATCTGAAATTTACATCAGGCCTTATTTATTTGTAGGACTTTAAAAATCGCTGTCTATTAACATTTTGCATTGCTCTGGACAGAACTCTACTGCCCAGATAAAGAGGAAAGGGTAAAGAACGGAAACTGTTAAGGAAAAGGTAAAAGAAAACATTTGGATTATAAAATAGAAATAAGTGCAGAATATCTATTTTTAGCAAGCTCTCTGCTTGCCCTCGACTATAAAGTTTGCATCTGCATTTAAACAGCTTGCATATGCCTGAAATCAAATTTGAATGACTGCAGGCAATCCCTGTTTTCCGTGGGGCCTGGGCAAACAGCACGGTGATGGCATACACACTGTCACACATGCAGACACACACCTTTGTGAGAAGGCATGAACTATTTATTTTAAAAGATTTGACTCTATTTTATAGTATTTTTCCAAAGGCCGGGGACTGGGGGAGAAGGCTGACACCTCTCCCCACCCCAGTGGCCAAGTCAACTGTCCATCAGCTGTCTACATCTCCAAGAACAGGAATGAAAACTTTCTTTGAATTTATGAAAACATTTGCTAGTGTTTACACACCCGAGCGTGAGAAACAACTCAAACCCATGAAAACTGTGAACAGAAGAGAAGGCAACGACACGGTGCATGGTGCGGGTTGTGAGCATCTCTGCCAAACAGCTTCAGCTGCCAGGCAGCCCAGAGCCAAGGGCTCAGTGTCTGGGCAGGGCACTTGGGGCAGGAGGTGTCGAGGTGTCGTTGTGGAGGCTGTCACGACATACAGAACGACACGGTGTCAAGTTTTCAGAGGGCTCAGAAGGCTCTTTATTGTGGCTGCACGCTGGCTTTTATACAGTTTTTACAAACCTCGAGGGCAACTTGTAATTGGTTAATAGCTTTCTTGTTAATTATTCTCTTGGTTAGTGAAAGACGTTTTGCTTGTCCATCAAATCTATCTATTCGCAGATTGTTTACATATTTTCTTTACTGATTCTCATGGGACTAATCCCTTGTTGTTACAGGTGCACCTTTTTTTCACCCTCAGAATAGATTGTTCTGTTAAAGGAACTTCTCATGCTCAAAACAGCTTCACATGGAAACTTACAGATTACTTGTTAGCTGAGCTTAGAAGAAATGACAGGCCAGCTTTTTACCCATCAAGTCCTGGGCTTTTCACCTCCACTAGTTTGATAAAGGCAGAGGGAAGAGCTCAGCACCCTCCCCCTCCCCTGGCGCAGCGCTGGCCTGGAGTTCAGCTGGCATTGACCAAACTCCTGGGATTTGGGCTGCCTTTCTGCACTGTTGGCCAAATGCACTTGTGGAGATAAGTTGCACTGGCATTCTGGAAATTTCTGCATCTGACCTTTCAGCACAGAAGCCAATATGCTTGTGTGTCTTTTTCGAGAACGGTCCCACCTTGTTTTTAGGGGGTTGATTTTAATGATGTCGAAATGTCTCATCTAGTCTCTATTTGTTGTGATTTTCCTGATTGATTTCTGGTGCTAGTCAGGCTCCAGAGAGAATGTGGGCCTTTTGTGTTTCTCATGCCTGGGGCTGAATCTTGCTCTTTGTGTGTTGAATAGATATTCTTTCACTCATAAATCACCACCCTGTCATGTTCTCCTGCTGCGAGATGTTCAATGCATATCATCATTTACATTAAACCATTTACTTCAAGGGAATGTGTTATATTGCTTCATGAATTATGTGATCTGGCACGTAAGATTATGTTATGAATTGGCACTTAGAATATTAGAACAGTGGGACATTTTATAGCTCATGGTCATGAGCCAAGAAGTAATTCATGCCTTTTCTTAATAAACTTTGCTGGCCAAAAGGGAAACAGACATGAGAGTGTGACATTTTTACTTAGGGAGAATCCTGGTTAAGAAAAAAATCTTTGGTGATTTGCTTAAACCGGCAGCCTGTTTATATCTGGAGGCAGAATAGGGTTTTTTTCAGCTGCATCTCCATTGTCCTAAGTCCTCTTTTACTGAGCTTGAAATTCCCAGTCCATCTGGAGAGACTGTAAGTGAACAAGTGTGACGGATTCTCCTTGCCTGGGCAAGGAAGGATGGTTTGCTGGAGGGGGGAAACAGTGATGAGTAGAACTGGGGGAGCTGTTGAGGGGAAGGCAGAGCTGTGGTAGGTCTGGTTTTGTGATCCTCTAAAAGACATCCCTTATCTATTCAGGGGATGAACTTTTGGGCTGTATCAGATAGGAAATTAGTCTTCATTGATTTTAGTCCTCATACAAATACCAGTTTCATGCTATCTGTAGTCTACAAGACAAAATTCTTCATGCATTTATTTAATTGTTCTTTCCTTTGTGTGTGAGAAGATGCAGAGTCTAAAATGTGGCTTATCTTGTTTGGGGATCATGAGTTTTGTACCACACAAAATCTGTGAAGGGCTTCTTGGTGTTCTGAAAGTATAAATTGCATTCTTCACAATTTCTTCTATCTGCACAAAATTTCAGTGTGGGTATGCTACCACAAAATGTCATAACCTGGTGTGTACAGACAATAAACACAATTTGGGAATCCTTGGTGGGGCTAACAATTTTCCATGTTTTCACCACACAATTTCGCCCTAAAGAAGGAAACATCCCCAGCACTGCAGACAGAACACCACACACCAAAGTAAGATCCATGTCACATAACTCCAGCTAATGCAAATTCCCTCACTGACTTTTCATAGATCAATGTCTGGCCTGGAGCAGAGAATACCTGAAAGCTCTTCACGTTGCTCTCACAATGTGACAGTGGCTGCAGCGTGGCTGGGGACAGGGCTGTGTGTAAGTCATGCTCCAAACATCCCAGGAGTGAATAATTCATTCTGCCAAAACAACTGCGCTGCTCATGGAAAAAAAAGGTTAAATACCAATATTGCTAAAGGTTGACCTGCCCATACATCTTCTCTGTTCTGTCATAACATTCAGCTGGGAATGCCCCTTTATTTCTTACTCAATTTATATGCCTCTGACTGCATTAGCTCTCTATAGATAGTAACAGCTCTTGACAGTTCTTCATCTCGGTTTAATATTACTGAAGTTTCTTTTGTGTTCCGGGAGAAGTTTGTTTGTAATTCATTCCACAGCTGACAGTTCACCGGTTCACCCTTGCAGCCCTGCTGGCTGCAGCACAGTGGCATTCCCAGAGCACTGCTCAGTGAGGCCATCTAATCCAGAGCTTAAAAGAACCTGCCAGACATCTAAATAGAGAGCGTGAGGAAGCCCAAAAGGGTAGAAAGTTATTGCCCTATGCAAATATAAAATATGCTCGAAGCCTGAACTCAATAATTCTTACTAAATATCTCCTTTATTGAGCAAAGCCTTGAAGTTTTTAATGATACACATAATTGCAATTCAAATGCCCTTGATTGGAACCTTTCTTAGGGGAAGGAAAATGCTGCCCTGGGGCCTTTTGTCTTAAAGTACAAAATGATAATCAAACATGTACCTAGTTATGGTGAGAACATTGTCAGGAGGGCTTCCTGCTTTGTTCCAGTTTCTGAAAGTTGGGCTCTAGAGATAGAGGTAACCCTCCTGATTTCTTCCTTCTTCATCCCATTTTTTACTCTTTGTCCTCCTTCTTGGGTTAAAATAGCTATACTTTCAGAAAATACACCATTGTGCAGCTGATTGTTGTCATGTACAGAGACACAGCTGAACTTGTGGAGGACGTGCAACCACAACTCTTCAGTGCAGTTATGTTAATTAGGAGAATAAACAATTCCCTTTCTGTAACATGGGTGGAAAACATTTAATGTACTGAACATACAGTGGAGAACCACAGAAAGTGTGAGAATCAGCTGAGGAAACTCCACAGCGAAGATTTTGAACTCTGTAGCTCTCATAAAATTAAATTTTTCAGTCCTTAAACTGGTTAATATTTTATTGTTGGTCTTCAAATTCAGTCTTCTCTTAAGTAGGCTTGAGACATTTGTTCACATTTCATCAGGCTGGAGATAAGCCTCACGTCCACTCCTGTCCAGTCCTTCTTTTAAACCCTGCAGCTGCATTTAGTAAATAAATAAAAGTTCAATAGTAATGTTCTCTTGACATCTGGGCAGAAAAAAGAAGGAAGGGGAAGGGGAAGGGGAAGGAAAAGGAAAAGGAAAAGGAAAAGGAAAAGGAACGAGACAGGTTATTAAGAGGTTATTAACAAAATGCCAAAGAGATTTTCCCAAGAAATCCTCTGTTCCAATCACTCCAAAACTGTGCATGTGTTATATTTTACTTCTTGGTGCCTAAGGGGAGATTTTGCCAATATTTCAAATAATCAACACTGATAGCTGCAGCCTCTGGAGCAATGGCCTGGGAGTGGGATCTGTGTCTGACCAACGAGGAACTCTGGGAGGTGCAATGCGAGGTTCAGATTCTGGGAATTTTGAGGGGTTCTGCCCAGAAAGTGTGGCAAATAAACCCTGAATACTGAGACACACCCAGACACAACGGCAGCTTTCCTGGGAGAGTTTCCTCCATGCATCGCTGTGCGTCATCAGCACAAGGAAGAAGCTGCTGATTTTGCAGACATTCCTTCCCCAGCCTGATAAGTTTATATGTATTGTTTAACATGATAACGCAGCAAGCTGTTGTTTTGTGGTTTGAAAGCCAGCTGCATTTGATTGATGCCAGGAATGGAAGTATTTGTAAGACGACACTGAATTAGATGTAGTCAGTTTATGGGCCTGGGGAAATGAATCTTTTATGAAGAGTAAAAGTTTATGATGAAGGAGAAATACTGAAGAAGTGTACATCTTGAATGGAGCTCTTTTGGATAGGATGCCTGTTGCAGTGCCTGTCAAAACATACATTTTAGGACACCATACTTTTAAGAAGGAGATGTCTATATAAACATTATCCTTTGTGGTGGTCCAATCCCAATTTGTCATTGTCGAAAGCTCAGTTAGGATAGGGAATCTCTTCCCTGGAAATGTAGCTGCTGGGCTTCTCCAAAGGGTTCCAGGTGTCTGTTTTAACTGCTGGATTAAAAGCTCTTGTGATTTTTGATGCATCAGCCACAAATGTGAAACACATAGGGGTGCAGTTTTCTGTATCGATTCCCAAACAAAAACCAGACACAACCTGTACTAATACATAATAACATCTAAAGACAACCCTACATTTTATATCCATTTTTACGCATGATGAGAACTTGTGAGAATAGAATAACTTTTAAATTAGATTTAAATGCCACTTTGATGGTAGCCAGAAACCAACACCACAAAACTTTTGAGAGAAGAAGCATAAAAAAGAGATGCATCAAATTCTCTCCAGTTTCCCTCCTGGAGCTGGCATCTCTATGCAAAATGAATGTAAAATTCTGCTCATCTGAGTAGCTGGAATTCTTATCTGTATGCACCAAAGGAATGATTGCAGGGAACAAGATAATGTCTAGTGAGTTGAAAGGTTAAAGAACTGCAGCTGGCAAATCAGAGTCAGATTCAGCCATTGTGTTAAGCCAGTTCTATGCCAGAGTAACGAGAGATTAGGGGATTTACATCAGAACTTAAAATTTACATGTGCCTTTCACTGTTTTATCATCAGAAATATTTCAGTAGGACAGCTGTATAAATAGGATTTCTACTTTAATATATATTGTAATAAGTTTCTAAATCTCTGCTGAGCATCAACTCATCTAATAGATTAATAAAAATAGCATATGTGTATTCATTCAAAATGTTGTCTACTGTACTTGAGTATGGTATCTTATTAAAGAGCATTCCTCAGGAAACCATTGTGTACTGAATCCTATTTAATTTCACATGAACCTGGGCACTCCTTAAGATCCCTTGAACATTTGCCTTGGTGCTTATTTATTTCACTGAAACCTTGTGACTGGGAGACCCTTGTGAAACATGGTATCTAACATCGAAATAAAAAAATCTTCACAAGAACGTGACAAATTTCTAAAAGCAGCACATAGTGCTCTACTTGTGAAAAGAGGGTGAATCTTAATTCCTCAAAAAAGAAAGCAGTTCTTTTTCTCCCTTTTCTTCTGAATCAGTCTCACACAAAGTAGGAGGAAAAAACAGGGCTGGGATCATCTTGTAACACTGGAAAACATGGCATGGTATCCAGTGGTAAGCTTCTTTTTGAGCTGTCTGACCTTTAATCACTGCAGAATAAAACCAACATGCTGTCAGATCTTTGTTATTTTTCTCTAGGGGGTAAATCTGCCCAAAGTAGCAATGAAATAAAACCTTTGAGAGCTTATATTCAAGGTCAGTACAAGAAGAGGCAACACTGTACTCTGGGAACTACAACAAAAGGGAAAAAAAAAAAAAAAGAGAGAAGATATGTAGCTAAACAAGCCAGTTGAGTTTGTTTAACAGTGAACAGGCAGTTGTTATATCAGTCTATACATAAGACAGGGTTTGGTTTTATTTTTTTACCACAATATTTCATTTTTATTCAATTTTTTGAATCCAAGACCTTCAGAAAGAAAACAGACTCACTGTACATGAATGATACATATTTCTGTTGTTGAGGCACTTGCAATCTAATGTCTTGGGCCTTGTCTGTGTCAGGTTTTAACCTCTTGTAGTCATTTTGCCACAGAAGTCTCTTTGAGTACTGAAAACAGATCCTATGGTCTTACAGATCTATAAGAAACGAAAATACTGTCTTTAAAACGTGTTGCTCATGATAGTTTAAAATAACACTTGCCCGGTCTGTAGGGAAAAGAAAAGGGTGAGTTCTCACAGAGGAATTAATCTGTAATGAAGAATTATGGCTCACTGATTCACACATGAGATAATGGTGTCAGTGCAAAGTTCCCTCAATGGAAGTGGTGTAGATCATGGCAGCACAGAATCAGAAAAACATGAAAGCTGAAATTGAAGGCATCAATGGAATCTGATAAATTGCTTCAGCTGGGATTTTTAGGCCAAAAACTGGATCCCTCCCTAGATTCCTTACTTTATAATTTGCTAATATCTCACGCTGATCTGTTACTTAACGTTACCTATTGAAATGAATTTCTTGATTTGATCATGGCTTTTTTTTGTGATTTGGTAGAATCTCATTCTGTCTTCAGCTCAGTATTACCAGAAACATTTAATCTTGCTGCGACCATGTATTATTTAGTTAGATTGCATTTCAGACTCGTGCTTACCTTTTCAATTATAGTTGAACTGACAAAGAATTCATCAAGTCTAGGGGTGAGGATGTCACAGTTCAGCCCAGGTGTCTCATTATGCCCTTTCTTTGTTTCTCAGTGTGCTGTAAAAGCTGATAAAATGCTGACAGGATTTTGCAGGCTATGTCAGCCTCTGGGCTGCCTGCCTCGGGGAGAGGAAAATCCTTGATCCAGGGAGGCAGGATGTGCTCCCCTCCTAAGCACAGGACTGGCAGCAGCTCACTCCTCTCTCTATTAACTGCGATGAAGAGGCAGAGGGAGGTTTTTCCTCTGCACAGCATTTAGGAATCTGTGCAGGGAACTGCATTTCCCTTATTACACTCAGCAGCAGAACTGAGTTCAGGGAATTTCCTGTCAGAGAAACCTTCAGCACTGGAAGGACAGTGGGGCAATAGAGACGGGAGGCTTATTGATGGGCTCATAAAATCAGCTCATAAATTTGTACAAATTGAAATTAGAACAATGTGGGCTTTAATAATTGCAACATTTCTTATTGACAGCAACGACATCTAAAACATTTTGAACCACAACGCTTTACCACACAAGTAGAGACCTCCCAGCTATTTAAGTGTTGTTGTTTTCATGGTAGCCATCTGTGGACTGTCGCCCTGATTTTTCAGCCTTCTGTTTGTGTCTCACAGTTCATAGTTCTTAGGTAGTTTCTCACACACGGGTGTTATAAATAAAAGCAATGTTTTCCTTAATTCAAGGTAGTTTGCATTCTTTGTTTTAGAGCTATGGACAGCTGACGGAAAGTTGTCTTGACCAACGGGATGGGGAGAGGTGTCAGCCTTCTCCCCCAATCCCTGGCCTTTGTAGAAATTCTATAAAAGTGGAGCCAGATTTTGTAATAAACAGTTCATGCCTTCTCACCAAAGTGAGAGTGTGTTTATGGGTCAAACAACGACATCAGACTTTATGCCCGTGGAAGTTAAAGTGGAAAAGATACACCTGTAGTTCATGTAGTGAAATGCAATTACTGTGGATATGCAATTATTATACTATTACTATGTGTTCTCAAAGCACAGAGAGACGGGGAATTTGTGTTAGAGCTTTGGAGCCTTCAGTTGGCTGAGTAACGGGTAAAGATAATAGGAACAGAAGCAGAACCTAAATATCAGGTGGAGCTACTGAGCGGTGCTGATGAGGTATTTACAGATTAACCCCCCTGGCTGTCCAGGCAGCCCATTTTGAGAGGTTTTTTTCACTCAGTGCCTGCTGTCTGTTCCCCTTTCCCTAGGAACCACCGTGATGCGCATGGCGGCGTTCGACGCCGACGACGCCAGCACGGACAACGCCCTGCTGCGCTACAACATCCTGAGACAGACCCCCACCAAACCCTCCCCAAACATGTTCTACATCGACCCAGAGAAGGGAGACATTGTCACTGTGGTGTCCCCCGCGCTGCTGGACCGCGAGGTAAGCCAGCACTTCCCTACCTCCAGTCCCACGTTTTAATGGTTGTGCCTCTAATCTCCTTCTGGGGCATGAGAAGAGGTTCTGAGTGTTGTTGTGTGGGCATTCAGGTGCTCATTTTGGAGGGGTCTTTTAAGAGTTTTGTTTATTTTTTACTTGGATCTAAGAGGTTCTATGCTCTGATCGGTGTTTATAAATCCAGTAGTTCATAATTTCTGCGCAAGACTGTGGGAAATGGATTTGTGGAGAATTCTCAAAGCCTGACAGAAGGCTCACACAGCCTTGTGCATCTGTATGCAAACTCTGAGATAAAGTCTGCTGTCTGAGAAAGGCCACGGAGTAGGACAGACGTTGTTGAGAGAGAAATGGAACTAAAAACAAGTTTCAAATGATGGCCTTGCAAATAGACTGGATACTTTGGAGAAATGGAACTATGAAAGATGTATTGTGGTAGGATCCACGAGGGGTTATTTTAGATGATTTGCTTGAAGGCATTAGCAGCATTGTGNTGCTTGAAGGCATTAGCAGCATTGTG